>CAUYTI010146906.1:0-12820 GCA_963575145.1 Galago senegalensis | reverse complement strand
TTTTTTTTTTTTGAGACAAAGCCTCAAGCTGTCCCCCTGGGTAGAGTGCCGTGGCATTACAGCTCACAGCAACCTTCAACTCCTGGGCTCAAGCGAGTCTCTTGCCTCCGCCTCCCAAGCAGCTGGGACCACAGGCGCCCGCCACAATGCCTGGCTATTTTTTGGTTGCAGCCGTCATTGTTGTTTGGCGGGTCCGGGCTGGGGATTCGAACCCGCCACCTTAGGTGTATGTGGCTGCGCCTTAGCCGGTTGAGCTATAGGCGCCGAGCCTAGAGAACTTCTGAGACCTACCTTGAGCCAGGTACAGCTAACTGCTCCGTGGGCATCAGCGCCTTTAATCCTGGCACCAACCAGATGGAAGGAATTATTATTAAACCCATTTTATAGCTGAGGGAAGAGAGGTGCAAAGCAACAGCTTAAATACTTTGTCCAGGGTTTTAAACAATGGATCGGGGCGCTCAACAGCCAAAGCAGTTGGGAAAGCACTTCACTTTCCCTTCCAAAATGATTATCTTGCATAAAACCCCAGTGGTTTCAAGTCGCCGACAATTCCTGGAAATGTGGGGACAAGCACTGTCTTCCTAGTTTTTTTAAGCATACTCTACTAAACTGTATTGCTGTTTTTGATACGTTAAACAAGAGAGCTGCCCTTGACCTTGGGATTCTGGCCTTCTTTTCCTCAAGAGGTGTTTTACTCAACAGTCTTCTCCCCTCCTGCGGTCACCTAGACTTTGAATGATGGATTATTTAAAGAGAAAAATTCCATACACATTTCCTAAACAGTCTGCACCCTGTATTCAGTATTCCATCGCTCTCAAACCACAACACTATTTATTTTTTTCTTTTTCTTTTCTTTTTTTTTTTTTTTTTGAGACAGAGCCTCAAGCTGTCCCCCTGGGTAGAGTGCCATGGCATTACAGCTCACAGCAACCTCCCACTCCTGGGCTCAAGCGAGTCTCTTGCCTCCACCTCCCAAGTAGCTGGGACCACAGGCGCCCGCCACAACACCCGGCTATTTTTTTTGGTTGCAGCCGTCATTGTTGTTTGGCGGGCCCGGGCTGGGGATTCGAACCTGCCACCTTAGGTGTACGTGGCTGGCGCCTTAGCCGGTTGAGCCACAGGCGCCGAGCCTATTTATTTTTTTCTAATCACCCTCCACCTATTTTTTGCAGTCTTCTCTATTGTCATCTATTAAATAAAGTCCAAGGTGCTATTTGCTTTAGTTCGTGGTGCCAAGACCCTGATGTATTCCTTTGCTCCCATCTCAGGAATGTCCCAAATAAATCATAAAATGGAGGACAATTGAATTACGATCCTATCCCTAGAATCCAGAAAGAAGTGGCTTGGGGCTCGGCACCTGTGGCACAATGGTTATGGTGGTGGCCACATACACCAAGGCTGATGGGTTTGAACCTGGCCCGGGCCAGATAGACAACAATGACAACTACAACAAAAAAAATAGCTGGGGGCAGCGCCTGTGGCTCAGTGGGTAGGGCGCTGGCTCCATATAACGAGAGTAGTGGTTTGAACCCCCCCACCCCCCCCAACTGCAACAAAAAAACAGCCAGGCATTGTGGCAGGCACTTGTAGTCCCAGCTACTCTGGAGGCTGAGGCAAGAAATTCTCCTAAACTGAAGAACTAGAGGTTGCTGTGAGCTGTGACACTACAGCACTCTACTGAGGGCGACAAAGTGAGACTCTATCTCTAAAACAACAACAACAACAAAAATAGCCAGGTGTTGTGGTGGGCGCATGTAGTCCCAGCTTCTCAGGAGGCTGAACAAGAGAATCGCTTAAGCCCAGGAGTTTGAGGTTGAGCTGTGAAGCTACGGCACTCTACCAACGGCAACAAAATGAAACTCTATCTCAGAAAAAAAGAAAATGAAGTAGCTTGGGTCAACATTTGCTTATATTGGCTCAGCGCCTGTGGCTCAAGTAGCTAAGGCACCAGCCACGTACACCCAAGGTGGCGGATTCGAATCTAGCCTGCCAAACAACAATGATGGCTGTAACCAAAAAATATATAGCCAGGCGTTGTGGCGGGCACCTGTGATCCCAGCTACTCTGGAGGCAGAGTCAGGGGACTCACTTGAGCCCAGGAGTTGGAGGTTGCTGTGAACTGTGATGCAACAGCACTCTACCCAGGGGGACAGCTTGAGTCTCCTGTCTCAAAAAAAAAAAAAAAACAAAACCATTTGCTTATATCTACTTGTTTTCCCTTCCCATCCTAATCCCATAATTTCCCTTTATAGAAAACACACAGTACTTAATAAAAGCACCTCATTAAACATTGATTTATTTTCGTCTCCGAAGCAGTGAGCTATCAGATATTCACATGACTCTCTCCCCCAGACCAGTGAGTCTTACTCATTCAGTCCTTCCCTGAAAAGATTTCTCTTTCACTTCTTTAAAAAAATGAACCCCCTCCTTCATGTTTACATGGATGGAGCTGGAAAATGTTCTTCTTAGCAAAGTATCTCAAGAATGGAAGAAAAAGTATCCAAAGTACACAGCCCTATTATGAAACTAATTTATAGTTTTCATATGAAAGCTATAACCTAATTATAGCCTAAGAATGGGGGGAGAGGGAGAGGAGGGGATAGGAGGAGGGATGGGTGGAGGGAGGGTGATTTGAGGGACCACCTCTATGGTTTATCTTACAAGGGTACAAGTGACTCTTTCTAAAAGTAGACTATAAATACCTTACCACAATAACTAAGAAAATGACATGAAGGTTACTTAACCAGTTTGATGAAAATATTTCAAATTGTATATGAAAACACTACACTGTACCCCATGATTGCATCAATGTACACAGCTATCATTTAATAAAAAATAAATTAATTAATTTTAAAAATAAAATAAAATATATCAACCTGAGAAGATAAAATACATTGATATCAAATAAAAAGTCAGCTAATGCTAGTAGAAAAAAAAAAAAAATAAGAACCCCTGGGGCAGCACCTGTGGCTCAAAGGAGTAGGGCTCTGGCCCCATATGCCGGAGTTAGCAGGTTCAAACCTAGCCCCGGCCAAAAAAAAAAAAAAAAAAAAACTGCAAAAAAAAAATGAACCCTGTTCCTTTTATTTTAAAAGGCTTCTGTGAAAAAAGAGGGCCCTAAGTTGGTGGCTGGGGAGATCTCCTTTTGCTCCTCCTGAGACATGTATCAAAGCAGCCAACTGCCTGGTTTGAAGATCAGAACTGCACCCTGCCTGGGACTCAGCACCAGGCCCCCAAGACCACTGGCGTTCCCACACACAGGCTGGGAATAGAGAAACGCGCCTGGTGTTTAAGGATCTCAAGGTAAACAATTCTTAGAAAAAAAAAAAAAAGAAACAGCCTTTAAATTGGCCTTCAGGGAGCGGTTGGAGTGACTGTACATTTTTAAGCCTGGCATATGATTTTTTTTCCTTCTTCAAATGAACATTTAAATTGCTCTCTGTGCCATTGTATTGTAAGCACTATAATTAGCATGATTTAAACAATGTAGCCATAACTAAACCAGATTATCTATCTGGACTTAATCTAGTGAGAACAAAGGAATCCATTCACTGTGCCCTGAAATCCGATTTAATACATAAACATGAACAGAAAAAGTCAACCTTCTGGGTAACTTTAGTGCAATCATATGATTTTTAAACTACAATACACCAGAGAAAGCAGATATCTTTTTAAAAAGAACAAGGCCATAAACTCCCACTTGCTACTACTATTTTTCACGCAGGGGCCTTCCTGGTTCTGGAGAAAGCTGTTCAAGCTGTTACCTGAAAGGTGTTTATCAGAAATCACTTTACGTGTCACAGCTGTTTGGACGTTACCACACCCTCCCAGAAGCCAGGCCCTCCAAACTGGTTTCTTTAATCAAGAAATGAATGTAGCACAGTGCCTGTGGCTCAGTGGGTAGGGCACCAGCCCCATATACCGAGGGTGGTGGGTTCAAACTCGGCCCTGGACAAACTGTAACAAAAAAATAGCTGGGCGCTGTGGCGGGGGCCTGTGGTCCCAGCTACCTGGGAGGCGGAGGCAGGAGACTCCCCTGAGCCCAGGAGTTGGAGGTTGCTGTGAGCTGTGATGTCACTGCACTCTACCCAGGGGGACAGCTTGAGGCTCTGTCTCAAAAAAAAAAAAAAAAAAATGAATGTACATTGGGGTTCAGTAAAAATGCAGCCCAGCGTCTAAATGCCCCACTTCTAAGAGCAGAGAATGTAGGAAGCAAAATCAGTTTCTGTAGCCCCAAAGGTATCTGCCTGAAGACTTGAAAGAGCCTTGTCTGTTGAAACACATATTTTTCCTCTTACCTCTTTATCAGTTCACTTTGTTCAGACTAAATCTTTTTTTAATACTCTATTTGCAAAAAAAAAAAAGCATTTCGTCAACACAGTCCAATTTTAGATGTGTTTGTGATTATTTTTTCCATAACCATCAGGTTCCAGCTTTCTGTACAACTTTTGCTTTCTGTGTAATGCTATTAATTATATTCTTGTTCTGTCTGCTGTGAGCTGCCCCTATCGGCAGATTCGGAAGAGATTGAAAGAGGGAGGGGAGAAAAAAATGAAGAAAATAAGGACAGCGCAAGAGCATATGGGATATATAAACCGCTCTTCCTGAAAAGATAAATGATTTGCTAATGAATAGATCTTTTAGGCCATAAAAAATCCATTTGTTTTCTTTTGAATTTGAATAGAAGAGATTTGCATTTTTCCCCCGCGCAGTTACACTTAAATTAAAATGCGGTGCTGCACGTGAGGCTGGTATACCATCAGACTGAATAGTCACGGCAGCCCACTGTTATTATTTGTAAAAACAAAATTAATAGCTTGGATGAGGAAAGCGTTGTGGCAGGAAAAATGTACACCGACACGAAACACCTACTGTTGGGAGAAAAGCTAAAGAGATTTCGACCACTTACAAATCGGGGCTAGAAGTCTGGCATTTAATTTTAGATATTCAGGGAGAAGGGGCAACCGCCAACGTGTTTATTTTATATGGGAATCTGCCATGTTTCAAATACCTGCTTTTCTGATTGCAAAGCGTTAAGAATGTTTCTCTGTGTTTGGATGTCTAACTATTCATAGAGAGTCAACATTTTTTTTTTTCTGAAAGCAAAGTAGAATCTAGATTTTTTTTTTCTTTTAACCCCCCCAAATGTATTGTGCGTCCGCGTCTTTTTGCGCCCTAGCCTGGGTGACCGGGGTGGGGGTGGAGGTGGGGGTGTGTGACTGGGAACAGGAAGGGTGAGCTGGAACCCTCCACTAGTTCTGTCTCTTCCTTTCTCTCAGTCTCTCCTCCCCCAGCCCACAGGGACAGGAGAAAGTATTCCTGGGGTTTTCTGTGATTACCAGCAGCCTCCAGAAGAGAGTTTGCTAAGAGTCGGTGTCTCCGGAGCAGCTCCTTGGAGTCTGATGACGCCAAAGAACAAAGTTCAGGCGATTAAGTCAGATCCAGGAGCATCCAGGTCTTAAAAATGGGGAAAAGAGGAGGCAGGTCAATTTCTTTGAATTGAGGGAACGAGCTAAGATAAGGTCTCTAGTGTACACATTCCAAACTTTTAAAAAAAGGGTGGGGGGCGGGGGGATGGCGATGTCAAAGTGCCTTCCGGGGCCAGGCAGGTGGCAGAAGTGAAGCCGGCCGCCAGGTGGGGGCAGTGGCGGGCAGGAGAGGAGGGGGCGCCTGCTCCTCCCCACGGCCCCCTTGCCATGTGACTGGAAGTTTGGACCTGGTGTCTCCAGAGCTCCCATTTTGTTAAGAAAAAATCAGAAATTCGGAATTTCCGGCAAGGCTTGCTTTAAAAATGTTGACAACTATTTCAAATTGTTTGAATACCATCTGAGCCAAATAAAAGGACTGTGGGCTAAGACAGCCCTTGTCCACCAATTGGCTGACTCTTCTTAGGAAAAATATAAAAATTCAGAAAAGGACTCTCTAAAGTATATACTGTACTTCCATTGGTTACCTCTTAACAGTTTCTGGCTGATTAGATAGTAACTGATAGGACACTTAATATTTTAGCTTCATAATAAGCTATTTATTTATTCACCTGTATTTTCTTTTTTTTATTAAATAAAAATATGGAATGCTTCACAAATTTGCGTGTCATCCTTGCGCAGGGGCCGTGCTAATCTTCTCTGTATCATTCCAATTTTAGTGTATGTGCCGCTGAAGCGAGCACACACCTGTTTTTTCTCTTTCATTTTTATTAAAGACAAGATCTTGCTACCTTGCTCAGGCTGTCCTCAAACTCCTGGCCTGGAGCCGTCCTCCCAATTCGGCCTCCCAAAGTCCTGGGATGACTGGAATTACCTGGAACCACCATGCTGGGCCTCAAATATTTTTTTCAGTTGAATGTATACTAAGTGCTGGGAACTAAGCATTGTGTAGAATGTTCTTGTCTAGAGAGAAATCCACCCTAGAAACCCGTTCTTTTGGACATAAAAATCAGTAATTCTAAGAATTTGAGAGGGAGAAATTTGAAAGGCAATATTCTCCCCTAAATTAGCAAGTTATTTATTCTTTATTAAGTAATTAGTTTTTCGATTTCATGATTCGTATCTATTTAAAGGGACTCATTTAAGGATTTCCCAAGAGCTGTTTGTATTGCAATGTGGAACCCACATTTTACCTTCATGCTATAGAAAATATCGCTAATTTTCTGACAAGGATAGCTGGATTTATCTTCTGGCATTATGTGGACCACAAAATGGAAAACCGACCAGTTTGTTACATTGTAGGTACTTTCCTGTTCTCTGATTTACTTCATAACACAATTAATCTTTTTTCCTTGGGTACATTTAAAGTGGAGATTTCATAAAAGTTCAGCAGTCTCACAGTCTCACAAATTATTTAAAAAGTACAGATATTCCTGTACTTAAAAAAAAAAAAAAGGTACAGGTATTACCTGGTGGTGGCTGCTCAACTCAGTAATCCTAGTACTTTGGGAGTCTGAGGCTGGAAGATCCCTTGGAGGCTAGGAATTTGAGACCAGCCTGGGCTATATACAGTAGTGAGGCCGTGTCACTACTAGGGGAAAAAAAGTACAAATATCAAAAGATAGAATTATTTTTTTGAGACAGAACCTCATTATGTTGCCCTCAGTAGAGTGCTGTGGCATCACAGCTCACAGCGACCTCAAACTCTTGGGCTTCGGCAATTCTCTTGCCTCAGACTCCCAGGTAGCTGGGACTACAGGCACCTGCCACAATGCCCGGCTATTGGTTGTAGTTGTCATTGTTGTTACCTGACCCGGGCCGGGTTCAAACCTGCCAGCCTTGGTGTATATGTCCGGTGCCCTACCCACTGAGCTGTGGGAGCTGAGCCTGGAATGGGGGTTATTTGGTATAAGTTTTCTAGAAGGTAGTTTCTATGAAACCAAATATAAGATACAGGCACACTCTGATACAGAGCTTATCTTTGGGGATTTACCTTAAGGAGAGCATCTCTCAAATGTGAAAGACTGAATACACAAGGGTGTTTGCACAAGGCTCAGTTTAGAATAATTATTAATGTAAGCTGCAAACACCTTGAATGTCCCTCAAAAGTTGTCAAGGGTTACATAAACTATGGCTCAGCCATTAACAAAGATAACATCGATTTATGTTTATTATTGTAGAAAAAACGTCTAGTACTGACCACACGGAATTTGCAGGGTATAATTGTATTCATTTAAAATTACGGTGTGTGTAAGAGAAGTCTCAAATGATGTTTATTGAGATGTTAAAAATGCTCTTTTCAGCCAAGTGAGGTGGCTCACACCTGTAATCCTGGCATTCTGGGAAGGAATTCGAGACTAGCCTGAGCAAGAACTATATCTTATCTCTATGAAGGGGGAGGGGAGGAAAAGGGAGGGAAGGGAGGGAAGGAAGGGTAGAAAGAAAGAAAGAAATTAACCTCGCATGGTGGCAAGTGCCTATAGCCCCAGCTTCTTGGGAGATAGAGGGAGGACTGCTTGAGCTCTGGAGTTTGAAGTTGCAGTGAGTTTCAGCTGCTCTCTGGCCTGGGTAAGAGAACAAGACTCTATCTCAAAAGTAAAAAAAAAAAAAAAAAGCTACTTTCTATGTAGTAGAATGCTAGAATCTTTGATAATTTTAATTCTTTGTACTTTTTTTTTGCCCACTCACAGGCAAGAAATGTGCTGAATGAGAATGAGAAAAAGCAAAACAGCATAACTTAAAGAACCGAGTAAATAACTTTCTCAATTAAATAATAGCAATGACTCAAAATTGAGTAATATCCCTGAGTGCAATTTCCGGAGGTTAGAACATCTCTCACTGGGTATAAACAGACACCACATGGGAGGAGGTAGGTTTGGCCTCCCGGCTGAGCTGAGCCACACAGCATTACCCTGAGTGCAGGCGAGGCTACAAGGATGGTCCTTGCTTCCGTCATACTGCACGAGCCGTAAAAGGCCTCTTTTTCCCCATCTTGCTCTAGCTACTCTTTTTTTTTTTTTTTTTTTGCAGTTTTTGGCCAGGGCTGGGTTTGAACCCGCCACCTCCGGCATATGGGGCGGGCTCACTACTCTTTTTTTTTTTTTTTTTTGAGACGGGAGCCTCAAGCTGTCCCCCTGGGTAGAGTGCTGTGGCATCTCAGCTCACAGCAACCTCCAACTCCTGGGCTCAAGTGAGTCTCTTGCCTCCGCCTCCCAAGTAGCTGGGACCACAGGTGCCCGCCACAACACCCAGCCATTTTTTGGTTGCAGCCGTCATTGTTGTTTGGCAGCCTGGGCTGGATTTGAACCTGCCACCTTGGGTGTACATGGTTGGCACCTTAACCGCTTGAGCCACAGGCGCCAAGCCAAGCTCGCTACTCTTTTGAGCCACAGGTGCCACTTGCTCTAGCTACTCTCATGGAGTCTTCTGACGTTAGTTATTCAGGTTTTGAAGCACATCTGTACACAACCACAAGAACCAGTTGAGAAATGAATGAGCTGGTCCTTCGCCCGCCTCACCTCCTTTCACACAAATGTCTCCACGAAGGTGCATTCTGATTCTGACAAGTATCCTCCACCTTTGCTCGGGTTTCCCGCAAACATAACATGTAAGAGTCTTCCAGACTATATTTTATGACGTTAATAAGTCACAGCATATGCCCACAGCAGAAAGGTCTGTGGGCAAATCAACATAGGAAGTTCTGGATTAGAGAAAAATCAAACTGTTTTCTTTTCTACAGAACTTCTTAGTGCCTTTAAATATGTGAACACATGCAAAAGATTTTCAAGGGGAGGAGATTGTATTTCCTGAATTTATTGACCCTGGGACTAGTCACTCCCCAAAGAACAACTTAGTTCTTCAACAGGATAATAGGTGAGTCATCTTTGCATTAAAAAAAAAAAAAGAAATCCTTAATTGTTGTTATCCTATTATTTTTAAACACTCTATTATTTCTTTTCTTTCTTCCTTTTTTTTTTTTTTTTTGATACAGAGTCTCACTTTATCACCCTCGGTAGAGTGCTATGGTGTCACAGCTCAAAGCAACCTCCAACTCCTGGGCTTAGGCTATTCTCTTGCCTCAGCCTCCCAAGTAGCTGGAACTACAGGTGCCCACCACAATGCTCGGCTATTTTTTTGCTGCAGTTTGGCCAGGGCTGGGTTCAAAACCACCACCCTCAGTATATGGGGCCAGCATCCTACCCACTAAGCCACAGGCGCTGCCCAGATACTCTACTATTTCTTAATAATTCTGAGGTATACTTTCATTTCTTTCTTTCTTTCTTTCTTTTTTTTTTGAGACAGAGCCTCAAGCTGTTGCCCTGGATAGAGTGCTATGACATCACAGCTCACAGCAACTTCCAACTCCTGGGCTTAGTTGATTTTCTTGCCTCAACCTCCCAAGTAGCTGGGACTATAGGCACCTGCCACAACGCCTGGATTTTTCTTTTTTTTTTTTTTGGTTGCTGCCGTCGTTGTTGCTTGGCGGGCCGGGCTGGATTCGAACCTGCCAGCTCAGGTGTACGTGGCTGGCACCTTAGCCGCTTGAGCCACAGACGCCGAGCCTATTCTTTCATTTCTTTATTCCACTATCTACTAGACCAGTAGCATGGAAAGATTTTTGCATAAGGGATAATTTAGAAAAGGTGAAACGTGCTTTCAAAGTTCTATAGAGTCATTCAAGGTAAAATAGTTTATGGCACTGGGTGGGGTGTACTTTTATGATTTGATTTACTTCCCATGATGGATTCTAGAGGTGATGATTAGGAGAGAGAAAATGGCTCTTTTTCCCCCTCTTCCCCTCACTATTCTCTACTCTCCTCTCTCTCTTCTCCACTCTCTCGCCTCTTCTCTTTTCTCTCTTCTCTTCTCCTTTTCTCTCCTCCTTGGGCTGTTCTGCAGCCTCCCTCCCCCACCAATAAAGACCTTTCGTACAAGCAAAAAAAAAAAAAAAAGGAGAGAGAAAATGTCAGACGTGTATTAAGTACTGTCTTGGTTCAGGCCCACATAGCCAATTCCCACAGGCTGGGTGGCTTAAATGACAATCATTTCTTTCTCACGATTCTGGGGGCCCGGCGAAGCCCAAGACCAGGGTCCCATTAGGTTGGGTTCCAGTGAGTGCCTTCCTATCAGCTGAACATATTTGACTTCTCTGTGTTTCCTGACATGGTGGGACAAGTGCCAGCTAGGTCTCTGGTCTCTTCTTAAATGGCAGCTAATCTCTTTCATGAGGGCTCCACCCTCATGACCTATCACCTCCCAAAGGTCCCAGATCCAAATACCATCCCATTGGCAGCTGGATTCCAAAATACGGATTTTGAGGAGACACAAACATTCAGGATTCAAAACTATTATGGAAACATAACTACCCTTAAAATGATAATACCTCTGTGAGATGGGTCTTATTGGCACCCTCGTTTTATTTTTTTGAGGCAGGATCTCTGTTTTCTAGACTGGAGTACAGTGGTGTCATCATAGCTCACTGCAGCCTCCAACTCTCCAACTCCTAGGCTCAAGCAATCCTCCTGCCTCACCCTCCCAAGTAGCTGAGACCCCATGAGCCCACCACCATGCCTGGCTAGCCTCCTCAGATCACAGATGAGAAAATTAAGGCCCAGAGCAGTTAAAGAAACTGCCCAAAGTCACACAGTAGAAAGCAGCTGGGCAGGAATTAAAACCCTCTGATCCAAGAGCTCAAAGCATAAAGCAAAAAGACTTTTAATGAAAGTAGCCCTGGGCCAGGCAGAAATCAAAAGTTCACTAAGCAGCTATGATTATGCTTACATCGTGCTAAATATTCCCTGCCAGGGAGTGGCTCTGAATTGGACTTCAGTCTCCCAGAAGGACACCAGAGCACAGGCTTCCAACTACCCGCAACAGGGAAATAGCCCTGTGAGTGTGGGTGGGGCCTTTCACTTCCTCAGAACACCCCAAAGCAGATATTTGTTCTTTTGTGTGTTCATTCATTCATTCATTGTTCAACAAGTATATCTTGGCCTAGATGCAGTGGCTCACACCTGTAATCCCAGCACTCTGGGAGGCCAACGCGAGAGGATTCCCTGAGCTCAGGAGTTCAAGACCAGCCTGAGCAAGAGCGAGACCCTGTCTCTACTAAAAGTAGAAAAACTGGCTTGGCACCTGTGGCTCAAGTATCTAAGGTGCCAGTCACATACACCTGAGCTGGTGGGTTCAAACCCAGCCCAGGCCCACCAAAAACAACAATGATGGCTGCTACCAAAAAATAGCCAGGCTTTGTGCGGGCGCCTATAGTCCCAGCTAAATTGGGAGGTGAGACAAGAGGATAGATTGAAGTTGCTATGGGCTATGATGCCATGGCATTCTAGTTTGGGGCAACAAGCTTGAGACTCTGTCTCAAAAGAAATAAATAAGTAAATTAATTAAAATAAAAAATAAAAAAACAGCTCGGCAGCTGTGGCTCAAGTGGCTAAGGTGCCAGCCACATACACCTGAGCTGGTGGGTTCAAATCCAGACCAGGCCCACCAAAAACAACAATGACGGCTGCAACCAAAAAATAGCCAGGCTTTGTGGTGGGCATCTGTAGTCCCAGCTACTTGGGAGATGGAGGCAGAAGAATCGCTTGAGCCCAGGAATTGGAGGTTGTGATGCTACGGCACTCTACCCAGGGTGACAGCTTGAGGCTCTGCCTCAAAAATAAAATAAAATAAAATAAAATAACCAAATATACACACACACACACACACACACATATATATATATACATATTTTTTTTTTTAGACAAAGTCTTACTATGTTTCCCTTAGTAGAATGCTGTGGCGTCACAGCTCAGAGCAACCTCCATCTCTTGGGCTTAAGTGATTCTCTGGCCTCAGCCTCCCAGGAACTGGGACTATAGGCACCCGCCACAACGCCCAGCTATTTTGCTGTTGTTGTTTAGTAGGCCCTGGCCCAGGTTTGAACCCACCAGTCCCAGTGCATGTGGCTGGTCCCCCAACCACTGAGCTGCAGGTGTCAAGCCAACAACAAGTATATCTTGAGCACCAGTTAGAAGCCAGGCATTGTGCCACCATAGCCCCTGAATGCACCATTCGGCCCACAGGGATAAAGACATGATCCTCACTCAAACGTAGGGACCATCATCAAGAAAATGGGAATTGTCTCAGCGTCTGTGGCTCAAGCAGCTAAGGTGCCAGCCACATACACCTAAGGTGGCGGGTTCCAATCCCCAGCCCTGGCCCGCCAAACAACAATGATGGCTGCAACCAAAAAATGGCCGGGCGTTGTGGCAGGCGCCTGTGGTCCCAGCTACTTGGGAGGCTGAGGCAGGAGACTCACTTGAGCCCAGGAGTTGGAGGATGCTGTAAGCTGTGATGCCATGGCACTCTACCCAGGGGGATAGCTTGAGGCTCCGTCTAAA
>CAUYTI010146903.1:0-13936 GCA_963575145.1 Galago senegalensis | reverse complement strand
AGACAGAGCCTCAAGCTGTCCCCCTGGGTAGAGTGCTATGGCTTCACTGCTCACAGCAACCTCCAACTCCTGGGCTCAAGCGAGTCTCCTGCCTCCGCCTCCCAAGTAGCTGGGACCACAGGTGCCCGCCACAACGCCCGGCTATTTTTTGGTTGCAGCCGTCATTGCTGTTTGGCAGGTCCGGACTGGGGATTCGAACCCACCACCTTAGGTGTATGTGGCTGCCCCAAGGCTTTCTTGATGGACCTAGGCTTTCAGTTAGGCGATGGTGGCAGTAGAAAGGAAGCAGAGGCAGCAATAAGGGTCCAGGTTTACTCTTTGGGGATAGGGAGAGATGAGAAGGGGTGGGTGGCACGAGGGTGCCCTTCAGTAGTCAGCTGTGTAATCTGTGCCATGCAGCCCCCGGCACAGTAGTGTGAACTCCTTCACCATTTCCTTCACTCGCCTCTTGTTCACTCGCTCACTGAAGGAGAAACAGGAGAGCAGATTAGCACCACCCACTATCACCAACTCCTCCATCCCGACAGGCCCACCCCCGTTCTGCTCACCGAAGGATCTGTTGGCTGAAGTTGTCCTTCTGTTCAGGGCTGAGGCGGGCAGAAGGGAAACCAGGTGGCTGAAGTGCTTCTTTGATCCACATGCTCAGGAGACTGAAGCAATGTTTGTTCAGTGCAAACAGGATGTCAGCAAAGCAGTCCATGAGGCTGCGGGAAGCCTGGCCCCCAATGGCCTGAGGAATAGGTGTTCTCAGCACATCAGGATCCTGCCCCTTCTTCAGCAAGGATGCCTAACTATGCCTCAGGCCCTCTGGGACAGTTCCTAAGCCAAACTGCACATCACAGTGAGTGATACTTTTTGACAGCCAGTAGATCCTCATAGTACCCTAACAACTTTCAGCCATTTAAAACTTTTTTTTTTTAAGGATGGGTCTTGCTCTGTTGCCCAAGCTGGAGTGCAATGGTATGAGCATAGCTCACCAAAGCCTCCAACTCCTGGGCTCAAGTGATTCTCCTGCCTTAGCCTCCCAAGTAGCTGGGACCATGGGCATGTGCCACCACACCCAGAAGCCACCATTTAATTGAGTTAGAAATAGGATACAAGAGCTTAGGGAACCAAGGTTCAAACCTCCCAGAAAGCCAAATGCCTCAGAAGTGAGGCTCCCCCACCCTCACCAAAACCTTACTTGCTCCATCTCACCTCTAGCACTGCTATGAGTAGCATACGACCGTCCTCCTGGACCACCTTTCCTACAGAATCTACTTCCCCACACCGAGGCAGCAGCTCTGTCTGCAGAGGATGGAGATGCCCATCAGCCCCAGCTCCTTCCCACCTCTCCCTGAGGACAAGAGCTGCACATCATACCCCTAGGGCAAGACATTGGGTGCCAGGGATCAGAGGTCAGTGTGGGACTCACAAAGAAGCCACAGGAGGCCTTGACAGTAGGTGCCTCAGGGAACTTGAGGGCCAGCACAGCTGTGGGAGAGGCAGAGGCAGATCAGATGGGGCCTAAGGATTTTCCTGGGAGCCCAAGGCCCACTTGTTCACTTGGCAATACTTACCACACTGGAACACAGCTTTGACATCCAATCGTTCACACAGGAACAAATCTGGTTTCCGCTTCAGAGCCTGCAGGAGGTGGAGCTGGTAAGTCCAGCCCCAGCCAATTCCAAGGACCATCCCCCCACTCACCTGCCACCCAAGCTCCCGATTTCACACATTATAGGTAGAGGCTGCTGAAACCAGCCACCCAGCCATCTCTGGGGGACCCAGACCACCATGGAGTTCAGTAAGTGAGGTAAGGATACCCAAGGGATGCTGTGTACATGTCTGTGTACATGGATGTACAGGAGTATGTGAGAGAGTCTGGGAATGGGGATCATGTAGAAAATCTAGTCTAAACACCTTCCCCTCTCTCCTCCATCAGAGCCAGATAACCTACAGGCTCCAGGTAGCCAGCAGTGACTTTCCTCTGGTTCATAGAAGGAGTCAACCCCCCCCTGCACCGGCTTTGTGAATAGGGCAGCAGGAAGAGATGGCAGCAGACCATGGAGTCCTCAGCCCAACCGTCCCCTCCCTTGTCCCACCTACATTTCTCAGGCACCCTCCAGCTCCTGCTCAAGGAGAAAAAAAGTAGACCGAAGCCCTGGAGCCTTCGTGCCAGCTTTCACTCAGAATACCCTGTCCAGGTCCTTCTCACCCATACCCACCCCAAGAGCCGTGCTGCCATAGTAGTGGGACAGATGGAATGACGGGAACCCACAGCCCACCCCCAGTGATACCAGGATATGACTGGCATATCCTCAGGTCACAGGAGATGCTCTGAACAGCTCCAGCCATGCTCAAACACTACTGCTCCCCAGCAATGAATGCCCCCAGTGCATACCACATAGAGCCCTACCCTCCAACCCCTCACATACCCTCTACCCTCCATGAGGGTCCCATGAACCCTCACTTGAAATGTTCTGCTTACACACCTCTATCACATCCTTACACACACTCTCCCACAACCTGTGACACACTCAAAAACCCCCACATCCCCAAGCCAAGACACCTACCCACAATCTTCCTATACACTCTCCCAACATGCCCATCCACAAATACACACTCAAATCCTCTTGCCATCAGATGTGCCCTCACAAGTACCCACACATGTAACCATCTGGACCCAAAACACTCCCTTCCATTGCTCACTCCACCCTACCTCACCAACTAGACTTTAAATTCCAGGAGAGTAAGGACTGTACCTGATTTTGCTCACTGTTACAGCTTCAGCACCTAGCAAAGTGCTTCACATGTATTACACACTCAATATCTGTGTAAAGAAACACTCCATCTACCCCATCCCCCTAACACACAGCACCCCCAAACACACTAACTCCACACTCCCACAGTTTCCAGACATACCAACACTGTGAAACACGCTCCTGTCCTCCATAATATACATTTCCACAGCCTAATACACATTCACACTCAAAATCCATTAACACCTAACACACCAACAAACACCACAAAACACCAACGTACAACACACATAGATGCACTTGCCTATGCTTCAACTACACGTTTATCCCAGCACCCAACACAATACACACCCTACTTATAGAAGCAGGTGATCTCTGTTCCCCTCCCAAACCAAACTCAAAACATACAAAGTAAGGTCCAACACACTTAAACACACATGACAGGCAAACACATCCTGGCACAGTCTTACAATGGAGCAGCACAACCTCTCCAGCAGCCCAACTCAAGGCTCCACTGGGCACATTCATCTTTAGCCCTCCCTTGGGAGCTGCTCCCAGCCTACCTCTCAGGAGCAGGCTGGGGGCACTGAGGCAGGCAGTTCCCGGCAGGAGCACGGGGACATTGAACCCCAGGCCCTTCAACTCCAGCGCTACCCCTGAACTTCTTCCTGGGCAAACCAGCCACACAGGAGCTGCTGGCACAGTCACCACTCCATCCCCACCCCACTCCCCCCAGGCCAGCCCATCTCCCTCCCTTCGGGATCAGCCTCTCCCTGGTCTCTGTAGAAGACTGAGCTAGTTGAGGCAAAGGGGCACTAAAGGAGGATGTTGGGTTGTCAACTTCCACGGAAACAGATGAAGAAACTCTATTCAACTGAACAGAAAAAAAATTTGTCAACAGAAAGCTAAAAATAGGCTTAAATTGAATTTCAACATAAGAGAAAGAGAAAGAGAGAGAACAGAACGTGAATGAATAAAACTAAAACACACCTGTGCCAGGAGTTGCATAAATGAATCAACAATATCAGGATGATCCCTGGGCCCTAAAATATAATAAAGATGGAACTTAAGAAAAAATTATACAAACAGCAACTCAACCTCATATAGTTATGTGGGACTGAGAGCCTGCAGGGAGACAGCGTGGGGGCACATGAGCAGCAGGAAGCAAGATAAAGAAACAAAACATACAAAAACCATGAACTGGGAGAAGCCCAACAGAAAGAGACGGCAAAGTGAAGGACGGGCCTGCCCCAGCTCCCCCCAGGGGACCTTCCACCTACTCCCCACGCCTCCTCAGGTCAGTCCCCCAGTGATCCCTTGGTGCCCAAGCAATTCTGGACTCCGTAGAGTTGAAGAAACAGCCCCATGCTCTTGCTGTAGCCTCTGGCAGGCTAGGGTAGCCCTACACTGCTTCTGAGCACATACTTCCCCATCGCCAGCCATCAAAGAGGAGAGAAGGGCTGGTGGTGGGTCAGTCCTTTGTATTTCCCTTGAGGCTTGGTTGAAGGCCCTGAGAAGGCCAGGGCATCAGGGTCTGAGCAAGTGTCCCGTCACTTCAATGGCCTTAGAGTTCTTGGTCTGGCCAAGGAAAGGAATCTGTCTGATATCCTTAAATCAGAGGACTCCTGCTTGGGCAGGGCAGCAATGTGCCATGGCAATGGCTGGGCAAGTCAGTAGCAGGGTCCAGGAGAGGAAATAGCATTATAAGGCCAAAAACAAGAACCCCACCCCAGCAAAGCCCCACTACATGGTCATGGACTCAGCAGAGAACCAAGCTCAGGGCTGAGGACCAACCCCAACTATCTGGGCAGTCAAAAAAAAAAAAGGGAAATCAGTCAGTGTGTCATCCCATGATCCAGTGGGAAGGCAGACTCTGAGGAAGGAATGGCTAAGACTAGGACAGCATAACAGGTATGGGGCTACCCTCTCTAGCAAGACAACCAACAAGCCCAACAAATATGATGTTGGACACTTCTGCCTCCAGTTCTGATGATTCCTGAGGCAAGAAGAAGGCATGCACCAGAAGCTCCTACCCAGGCTTCTCCATTCTCAGGAAGATATGCAAAACCAGCTGTCTAAGACACCACTAAGTAGCTGTGTGATCTTGTGCAAGCCACAAATGCTCATTTTTTCCATCTGTAAAGTAGATAATCTCTTCCCTGCTTCCTTCTCTGGGCTATGAGGAGCAATTAATAAATAAAGCCTGGCCCTTTCATATCTGAACCATGAGTTACTTAAGTCCTGGAAAGTGAAGCCCAGTGTGCCCCATGCCTGGGTCCCCTACGAATAGCAGGTTTGATGTTCAGCACCCACCCTGCTAGAGGTGGGCCAGGCAATGAGGAAGAAAGGCTCCAAAGACAAGCATCCCACACTCTCTTTTATTTAATAGTGTCTGAGGGCTGCTCTAGCCCAGCCTCATTCTGGTGACTGAGAACGTAGAGAGAAGAAACTCAACTCTACCTTTGAGGGGCTTAGACTAGGAAGAGGGCAGACATGAGGCTGATTATTGTCAGTGATTGGTGCTGTATCAGCAGTGTGTACATAATGTCAATTGTGTACAAGCACCCAATTCTGCCTCAGAAGTTTCTCTGAGGACTGATATAGTCTTTCTTCTTTCTAAGACATGAAGGAGTGAGAGTTCATCTAGGAAAGAGCATAGGGCATTCCAGTCAGAGAAGCAAGGCATAGGGGATCAAATGATATGGTAAAGAAAATGTCAGTGTGGCTTGAATGTTGGAGTCATGAGGACACTGGCAGGACAGGACAATAGAGGTATGCCAGAGTTTTGCTTTGTGTGTGGGAAGGGAACAATATTCTGAGAGCAATGGGAACAATGAAAGGCTTTTAAGCCAGGGAGGAAAAATGCTCAGATTTGCATTTTTATAAAGAACATTGTTTTTATAGCGTCCAGAATAGACCAGAGAGAGGAGCAGATGTCAAGGAAACCAAATAGAAGGTTGTTGAGGTAATCCAGGTGAGACCCTAAACTGAGGCAGTAGCCATGGAGGGTGGGTACAAGGGATCTGGCTGAGGGATGATCAGGAGCCATCATCACCAGCACTTGTCCCAGATCAGGTACAGGGAGAGGGACAGGTGGAATTGAGAGGATGACCACACATGGGTTTTTGGCTCAGGTTTCTCTCTAGTTTGGACCTAGCCCAGGCCAGGATCCTAGGAACAGACACTGAAGATATGAACAGAGAGTACCCTAGGCTCCAGCTGTGACCCCCCTGGTGAGCCTCATACCCAGGACCATGAAGCTAGGCAAGATTCACAAGGCTGGCAAAGCACCACTGCTCCTTTTCCAAGTTGGAAGGATGAGTTAAACAGTACAGAAAACCTAGAACCCCTGCTCCCAACTCTCTCAGGCAGAGGGCCACAGAGAATGGGAGGCTAAAGCCATAGCCGAAAGCACTTGATTTTTGACCTAGAAAGGACTAAGTTTTGATGCAGGGAAAGGAATTGTCACTCTGAGTATTTCATGAGCAAAAACTCCAAGCCAAGGCCCAATAGGTACAACTTTATTGCCTAAAACAATCATTGGGTATAAGGTATCTCCATTTCACAGGCATGAAAATGAGGGCTCAGCAAAGATAAGTGACTTGCCCAAGGACACACAACTAGTTGGTGGTGATGAGCTTAGAATCTAGGTCTATCTGAGTTCAAAGCCCACGGTCCTTCCACATTTCATTATATCCCAGCCTAGTACCTACCCCAAGTCCCTCAGAGCCTCTGCCCCTACCTTCCTCCATACCCAGACTGGCCCTCAGCCCAGCAGGCCAGCAGAAGACATCATTCACCCTTTTATCCAGTTCAACCTAAGGTTTCGACTATTTGTAAGGTGAAAATTGTGCTGTGCTTGATCCCACGTTTCCCATCGAGTCCCAAGTGCAACTCAGGGGACAGAGAACAGAGTGGGCAGCTTTGGCTCCCCAATTGGGGAAGCAGAGGCAGTGGCAGTGGCAGCAGCAGCGGAGACCCCAGTTAGGACCTACCTTGCTGGAAGAGAGTGAGTGTGACGGAGGTGACAAGCAGGAAGAGGGCCTCGATTGGGGGAAAGTGGGCAGGCTCATGAGCAAAGATGTGGACCAGCTACAACAAAGCAGAGAATTCAGTGTCATAAAGATCAGTCAACACCCCTAGAATACAGGTCCGGGGACCTAGCCATGACAGCTATCTGATCCATCGCCACCCAGCATCAGGATCTCTGACTAGAATGAAATCCAGTAACATTGCCCCACGCAGAAGGCCCACCTGTCGAGTGAGGTCAAGAGCAGAGGCCTGGGGGATGGTGCTGTACATCCGACCCAGCATCTCACACAGCTGTGGCACCATGGGGGCAAAGTCATCCAGCAGTGTCTTAACAGACTTCTCAAAGATAGCGCATACCGCCTTGGAAAGAAAGCAAAGGGACTCCATTCAGCAGATCACAACTGGCTGAAACAGAACTGAAGCCCTGTGCAGAGGGGGCCTAAAAAGGGCCCTTACCTATAAGCCTTGCCTGGCTGTGCAAACCAAGGAAGGTAAGCAGGTCTGACCCTCATACCCTTCACACAGGATATAACTTTGTAACTTAACTCTTGCTACTTACATCTCCATCATTTCCTCTCAGGGAGCAGAAACAGCAACAAAAACCTGAATTGAAAAGGGACTGAAGGCAGATCTCTGATGCTAAAACAGATGCTTGACTCAACCCTAACATTACACTCCTCTCGTCAAGCACTTCTTGTGATACTGGGGAGTTCTAAATGTCTTCCCAAAAGATTCCCTGTGTCCATGGGGATTCCCCTCACAAGCTGAAGCAGGAGTACGAACACCCTGCTTCTGCTCCATCTCTGAGCAAAGTCACCATGGAGCAAAGGACAAGGGTCAGGGCTCACCTCCACCACCTGGGCATCATTCAGCCATTTGCTCAGCACCTTCTGGATAAGCTGGAAGACCTGCTGCAGCACCACCACCACCTGAAGACACAGAAAGAAATGAGGTGCTCCATCATCACTATGACCCACTTGAGAAGGACTTGGTAGTAGAGAGTAGGGAAGGAGTTCAAACTTATTACCCCAGACTACACACTGAAGACTCAGTGCATGGGACCCCAGGGGAAGAGGCGGTTTGCCGAACTTTCCTATGAATGAAAGAGGAGGATATCCTGAATTCTAGCAATCATCTCTATAGGAAGCCTCAGACTGCAAAGCAAATATATCACAAGATTATGAGAACATTGTAAACTTAAAGAAAAATAAGCCAGACATGTTGGCTCACACCTGTGATCCCAGTGCTTTGGAAGGTTAAAGTGGGAGGATTGCTTGAGGCCAAGAGTTTGAGGCCAGCCTGGGCAACATAATGAGATCCTGCCTCTATAAAAAACATTTTTTTAATCGGCTGGGCACATGCTTGTAGTCCTGTGTACTTGGAGGCAGAGGCAGGAGCAGGAGCTTATGAGGTTTTTTTTTTGTTGTTTGTTTGTTTGTTTTTTGAGGCAGAGCCTCAAGCTGTCCCCCTGGGTAGAGTGCCATGGCATTACAGCTCACAGCAACCTCCAACTCCTGGGCTCTAGCGAGTCTCTTGCCTCGGCCTCCCAAATAGCTGGGACCACAGATGCCCACCACAACGCCCGACTATTTTTTGGTTGCAGCTGTCATTGTTGTTTGGCGGGTCCGGGCTGGGGATTCGAACCCGCCACCTTTGAGCTATAGGCGCCGAGCCAAACTTATGAGTTTGAGCCTGCAGTGAACCATGATGATGCCACTGTACTCTAGCCTGAGTGACAGAGACCCTATCTCAAACAAACAAACACCAATCCCTATTCATCTCTAATTAGTAAAACAAGGGCTATGGGCTTGCCCTTGAAGAAATGGAGATGCTGTCTTACACAAATAGGCTTAGGGTAGAGAGCCCCAAGGGATGTGTAGATGCAGGGAGCTTATGAAGGAACAGAGAACAGTACCAAGGTCCTAGGAGGTGAGGGAAGGTAGAATGATGACTACCACAAAGGAAAAGGGGCTCTGTGGAACCATGGTGGCTCAGATGTGGGCTGGAGCTAAAAGGGTAACTGAAGCTGAGGTGGGGAGTTGAGCTGAGAGACTTCTTTTTTTCCAGGAGAAAACCTGGATGGGATTCTTGGAACAATGACCACAGCAGCCCCTCATATTTATAAAAAAATTTACAATTTCCAAACTACTTTTACTCAAGACCATATCTGCTATCCAGCACAGTTTTAAGAGGTGAGCAAACCAGAAATTCCAGTGTTTATAATTTTGAATGGGAAGCTGAGGCTTGCCCCTGATCAAATAGCTTTGAAGCCCCAAGCCCCCTGTGTCCAAACTTATCACAGTATCTGTCACACTATTTTGTGATGATCTGTTTACATGTATTTCCTCTAGATTATAAGTGACTCAAAGGCAAGAACTATTACACACAGAGGATGCAATAGGCACTCTTGGTTCCCACAGGGGACAATAAAGGTTGACGTAGGAGGCCCCACAGAGTTGGGGGTTGGCCCATAATAACATTACTTGAGAGTTGAAAGATATAATGTCAGTTCTCTCATGGGACTCAGGAATTGTGCTGGGGACAAGGGCAATAAGATGCATAAGATTGAATGAAATAATGCCATCACTAACTACAGGGTGGGGCCGATGATAAGCTCATTCACAAGACCAAATACATTACCCCCAGTAGGGGCACATGCTTGTAATAACAACATTACCCACAGAGCTGGGGAGTGACATTCCCAGGGTTTGGGGAGGAGAATGGCAAAGACAATGTCACCCACGGGGTTGGGTCCCTGTGGCACTGGCAGCTTCCGAAGCTCGGGGCCTTCATGATCATCATCATGATGACTGACATCCAGTGTGGTGAACAGGTTGGAGAGAAGCCCCAAGATGTGGACAATGGCCAGCTTGTTGGAGGGATTGGGCTACAGAGAAAAGCAAACCAAGCTCCAGATCTCCCAGCCCCAACTTGGTCCCCAGATCACTCAGCCCCACCTCTGAGTGCCAGCTCCAACCCCACCTCTTGTTAGCCACAGCCCACACAACAGGAAGCCCCAGAGTCCCAGCACTGCTCCCTGGCCCCCAGAGCTCACTCACCATCTCTTCCGCCAACTTCTCCAGCTGCTGGATATAGGGAGAGATGAGTGAGTGCAGGTTCTTAAGGATCTCTTCCACCTGCAGAGCTGACAGCAGGAAGCCCAGTGCCTGCATCAGCCACATGCACTGGCTAGTCTGTGGGGCAGAACATGGATGGTCAGTCCTGGCCACATCTGGTTGTGAGGTGGGAAGGAGAATGAGTCTCTTGGAGAAGTTTCAAAAAACCAAAGAATCAGGGAAAGCAAGGGGATGCAAAAGACAGGATTTCTGGGATAAAAGAATCCCAAAAGACCCACAAAGAGATCGATCCCTAAAAACTCTTGAGCCGCACCTTGTGGATCTGTTTCATCAGTACATCCTGCAGGTAGAAAGAAGGAAGGTAGTATCAGCACAGTGTGGTGTGTCCTGAGGCCCAGCACCACCTAGGGCCCCGCATACCTGGGAGACAGCCACGATATTGGCAGCATAGGGTGGCAGGTCATACTTGCACTCTCGGCAGATCTTCTTGAGGGTAGAAACAGAAGAGACAGAGAGCTCAGGATTGCCCAGGGCATGCAATACAAGGGGCAGAACACTGTTGATCATGACAGGGTGGTCAGCCAGCCATTCAGACAGAGCTCCTGGAGGAAAGAGGAAGAAAGGAGGATCTCTGAGGCAGGACAGGTTGGCTTTGTACCATGTCCCTGAGGCAGGCAGAGCTTCTGGCAGGGTCACGTTGCAGCCCCAGCACAGATCATTGCTCATTCAGATATGTGAGTGGACAAATAATGCATGCGCATGCTCAAACACGAGCCTTACAGCTGAGAAGAGGAAAGGTTACTTAACAGCACTGCTGCTCCACTGACAGTGAACTAACCTCACTGAACTCAGTACACTGCTGGAAGAACCCCTAGACCTGCCCGGACAGTCAGTTGGTTACTGATTGCACATATAGGCACATGTCTCCCCTGTTTTGGATAAGATCCAGTATGCTGGCCATGTCTGGGCCATGAGTGCTGCTGCTCTGGGAATGTGGTTATGGGCAGGCGCCAGGTCTCACCAATGGTAAACATGACAGTATCTGCAAGCTGCACGTTGCTGATGCTGATCCGTGGGATGAGGCCGATGAGCCCAGGCACCACATCAGAATAGTTGACATCAATGGTCTCTGCGATGGATTGGAAGCCATAGAGCAGGGCCTCTGTGTGCTGGGGAAAGAGGGTACCACTGTCTTGGCTGAGGAGGAGGCCAGTATGACAGGTCTGGGGAGGCTTGGGGAATCAGGCTTGGGAGGTACCTGCCAGGAGTAGGGCTCCTCTGAACTGGTGAGCAAACGGCCCAGCTTGTCATAGAGGTTGCTGAGCAGCTCGGCGCCCAGCATCTCATAGACATACATGAGTGTGTCTGAGATGTCCACCCTGAGAAGCATAGGAAAGCCTTTTATACTGCCTGGATCCTGATTCCAAGCCCAAGAACTTACCCCAGCACCCTCACAACCCTGCAAAAATGCCTAGAGAATAGAGAAAGGAGCCCCAGAATTCAGGAAGCCTAGCACTGGGCTCCTTCCCTCATGGCCTTCATTATTTCAGGGACTCCTTTCAGATCTAGGGTTGGCCTGCTATCATCACCTGTAAATTCGGAACTGCTCCTTCTCATCTGAGGACCAGAATCCATATTCCTCATCAGAAGGGAACTGGGCCTTGTGCAGAAGCACATCCACCAGCTGGAAGTAGACTGGCCGGTATACCTGCTGGTACACAGCCTGCTTCTCTGCCTCAAAAGACAGAATATCATCCTGAGAAAGCGAGGGAAGAGAATTAGCCACCTCACCATCAGCCATACAGCCCATAATCCACCTTCTTTCGTCCTTCCCAGGCCTGCAGGAAGTCACATAGACAAACCTGCAGTGTGTACCAGAAGGTGAGGGTTAGGGAGCTGGTAGTCTCATTGACAGGATAGTGGCCAGGGATGCCTGTGCAGAACATAATCATGTTGACAAGTGCCAGAAAGCTCTGCCAGTGCTCTACTTGGTCCAGCAAGGCCCTGGTGAGGAAGAGACATAGTAAAGTCATTCTACTTCTTTCAAAAAGGGTTCCATAAGCCCACTTGTACAGGGGCCTTGCTATCCCACCCTTAGCTAACCTACTCCTCACCGGGAGTGGTTCTCGCCCAGAGCCACAGCAATGCGACAGATGCCATGGGAGGTCTCCATGTCCCCATTCTGTACTGCCTGTCGCAGTTGTTCCTGCAGTCCCAGCACCAGTGGGATGAGTTTCAGGAGTGTGTTCACATACCTGGAGGCATGAGGTGAGAAAACTCATCAGAACTGCCCCACACACCATTTTTGAAAGAAAGGCACAATCACAATCTCCCTGTCTTCTATCAAAGCCCTTCTCCTCACATCAAATCCTAAGCAAAAAAAAGATAAGAGGCTAACCTAGATGGCAGCTTTGATGCTGCTCATTTGGGAAAGAACTAAATATATATAACAGATTCTCACTCTTTGCCCAGGCTAGGGTGCCATGGTATCATATTAGCTCACAGCAACCTCAAACTCTTGGGCTCAAGTGATCCTCTTGCCCCAGTCTCCCCAGTAGCTGGGACTACAGGTGCCTGCCATGACTCCCACCTAGTTTTTCTATTTTTAGTAGAGACAGGTCTAACTTTTGCTCAGCTGGGAAGAACTTTAGGTCAGAATCTCCATGTGAACCCTAGGAAGACAGTATGAGGTCAGTGTAATAGGTTGAATTGTATCCTCTAATCCAATTGAGAGTTGATGCTGTAATGGGTTAAGACTTTTAGGGAGGTTGGGATGCAGTGAATGTATTTTTCATGTGGTAATAACATGAAGTTGGGGGGTGTAGAGGGCAGACTGTTATGGGTTGAATCGTGTCCACCCCTCACCACAAAGATAAATTTTTTGGCAAGTCCTAACCCCCTGTACCTCACAAAGTAACCTTATTTGGAAAAAAAATCATTGCAGATGAAGTCATACTGGAGTAAGGTAGACCCCTAGCCCAAAACAACTGGTGTCCTTGTAAGAAGACATCCATGTGAAGACAGAGACATGGGGAGAACACTATGTGAGGATGAAGGCAGAGACTGGAGTAATACAGCTAGAAGCCAAGGAATGCTAAAGATTGCCAGCAAACCACCAGAAACTAGGAGGAAGCAAGGAAAGATTCTCTTACAGGTCTCAGAAGGAACATGGCCCTGTCAACACCTTGATTTCAGACTTCTAGCCTCCATACTTGTGAGACTATAAATTTCTATTGTTTAAAGCCACCCAGGTTGTGGCATTTTGTCACAGCAGCCCTAGGAAACTAATGTAGTATTGGGGAAACTGAACAAGACTGGGAGACAGAAGAGTTAACACAGACTCAGGAGCCCTACTAAAATGATTTGAGAAAACAGCAACAGCTCACTAGGGCATCAATCCCCACCATCTACTCCACCGTCTACCACTGAATCCCAACTGCCATGTCATCGAGTGGCAGTAGGAAAGGAGAAAGGCAAATGATGGACTCAGAGAGGCAAAATGGACAAGATTTGATGACTGACTTGCTATAAGGATGGGAAAGAAGGCAACTTCTCAAAGGCAACTCTCAGTTTACTGGCTCAAGGACTAAGTAGATGGTAAAGCTATTTTCTGAAATCTGAGGGGTAAGAAAACAGTAACATCTTTTTTGTTTTGTTTTTTTGAGACAAAGTCTCACTCTGTTGCCAAAGCTAGATTGCCATGAGGTCAGCCTAGTTCACTGCAACCTCCAACTTTTGGGTTCAAGCAATCCTGCCTCAGCCTCCTGAGTAGCCGAGACTATAGGTACATGCCACAACACCCAGCTAATTTTTCTATCTTTAGGGTCTTGCTCTTCCTCAGGCTGGTCTAGAACTCCTGAGTTCAAAGGGTCCTCCTGCCTTAGCCTTGAAGTGTGCTGGGATTATTGGTGTGTGTCTTTTTTTTTTTTTTTTTTGGAGACAGAGCCTCAAACTGTCCCCCTGGGTAGAGTGCCATGGCATTACAGCTCACAGCAACCTCCAACTCCTGGGCTCAAGCGAGTCTCTTGCCTCCGCCTCCCAAGTAGCTGGGACCACAGGCGCCCGCTGGGACCACAGGCGCCCGCC
>CAUYTI010146901.1:0-16088 GCA_963575145.1 Galago senegalensis | reverse complement strand
GCCAGCCACATACACCTAAGGTGGTGGGTTCGAATCCCCAGCCCGGGCCCACCAAACAACAATGATGGCTGCAACCAAAAAATAGCCAGGCGTTGTGGCGGGCGTCTGTAGTCCCAGCTACTTGGGAGGCTGAGGCAGGAGACTCGCTTGAGCCCAGGAGTTGGAGGTTGCTGTGAGAATGATGCCATGGCACTCTACCCAGGGGGATAGCTTGAGGCTCTGTCTCAAAAAAAAAAAAAGATTAAAGGGGCTCGGTGCCTGTGGCTCAAGTGGCTAAGGTGCTGGCCACATACACCTAAGGTGGTGGGTTCGAATCCAGCCAGGGCCCGCCAAACAACGATGGCTGCAACCAAAAAATAGCCGGTGTTGTGGTGGGCGCTTGTGGTCCCAGCTACTTGGGAGGCGGAGGCAGGAGACTCAGTTGAGCCCAGGAGTTGGCGGTTGCTGTGAGCTGCGATGCCACAGCACTCTACCCAGGGGGACAGCTTGAGGCTCTGTCTCAAAAAAAAAAAAAAATAAATAAATAAAATAAAAAGATTAAAGGTCAATGACCACCCTATTCTAGCTTAAAAGGTTTCAGCAGAGAGATCTGCAGTCATTCTAATGTTCTTCCCCTTGTAGGTTATGGCTTTCTTACATCTTGCAGAATTTTCTCCTGCATATTAACTTTGGTGAAGCTAATTATAATGTGCCTATGAGAATTTTTTTTTTTTTTTTTTTTTTTAGAGACAGAGTTTCACTTTGTCACCCTCAGTAGAGTACTATGGCAACACAGTTCACAGCAACCTCTAGCTCTTGGGCTTAGGCAATTCTCTTGCCTCAGCCTCCCGAGTGAGAATTTTTATTTGGGTTGAGTGGCGCCAGTGTTCTGAAACTGTCTGCGATCTGGATTTCAGAATCTCTTGGCACGTGTGGAAAATTCTCTTTGATTATTTCATGAAGTGAAGCTTCTGTATCCTTCACAGCAACCTCATCACCTTCAGGTATTCCTATAAGGTGACTATTAGATCTCTTTAAATTATCCCAGAGTTCTCTAAGAGAATGATCCATTTTTATTCTCCACTCTTTTTCCTCATTGAGCGTTTGGGGGTGTTCAAAAGCTTTGTCTTCAGTGTCAGAGATCCTTTCTTCTGCCTGTTCCATGCTGTTACTGAGAGATTCTACTGTATTTCTCTGTTCTTAGAGGGCTACAAGTTCTTGCCTCAATATGTCAAAATCTTTGGTGATTTTGTCTTTGAATTTGTTGAATTATTGAGACATCTTTTGAATAATTCCTTGCAATTTTAATTCCATCCTTACCTCCATTCTGTTGATTTTGCTATCCAGATTCTGAACTTGAGACATCTCAGCCATTTGTTTATGAATGGGATCTTGTGCTGTATCTGCCATATTGTTCCTTGGGGGAGATGATCTACTCTGATTATTCATGTTGTCAGAGTTTTTCTGCTGATCCCGCCTCAAGATTGTTTTTCACTGTTGGCTAGATGGGCAGGTAAGGTGAAATTGGATTGGGAGCTCCTGGGGTTGTGGCTAACCAGCCCTTTGTCAAGGATCTGGGACTGATGGCTACAGCTTTTTCCCTATAGCTTTGCAAAGGACCAATACAGTATTACAGTCTGAGGCTGAGGAAACCTGCTTAATGTGGTGGAGTTAGGTGCCTCTGTCTTGTATTCAGCTGGTTCTTGTCTAATCATAGTGGATCAGTGACTCTGCTGAAGTCTTAGCTGTGGAGAAATACAAGCAATTAAGACAGCCCACTCACCACCCCACCACCCCATGGACAACAACTAGAAGAGGAAAATCAACCTTTCCTATTACCACACAACCAGGGTATCACCCGAGAGGGACCTTGGGAGATTGGCCCAGGTTAGGAGTTCCAAACCAATTGACCCAGTCAGTATGAACTCTCAAGGGGGAGAGTTCCAAAGGTCTCCAGCAACTAGATGGCAGAGGTCTACTAGCTGCTCAAATTTGGCTCACTCCAGTGCTCTGTGGAGTCAAAAAGACCCACCTGGTAGCAGAGTTAGACCAGGGGTCTGAGTCTCTTTCTCCACTTTGCTCCTCTTTCACACCCAGTCACTGGTGACCCAACAGGGTTGAGGTCCTGCTCTCTCCAATAAGCAGATGTGCTGGGGGTTTGCACACGTCAGAGTCAAAGGAAGGTCAATGCCCCCGCAGCCTGGCCACTACCCTCTGCTACCAATCAGCTGAGGGAGCTGAGGCCTGCCTGCCTCGGGTATTCAGTAGCCACTGGCTAGTGTTCCACTTGGACTCAGTCTAATCCTGAGGGTACTAAGTTAGCAAATGCTTTTCTCCCTCAGCCACCATGCCTTTGCCCCTGCCACTCTGCAGCACTGGTATCCTTATAGAGTGAGTTCTGGTTTCCTCTGGCAGTCCTTGGAGTTGGGGATGTGTCTCTCCAAGATCAGACCCCAGTGGGATCACTCTGTTGTTGCTGGATCTTTGTGGGAGGTGACCCTGCCCAGCTCCCATGCGACTGCCACAACCAGGGAGTGCTGGCTGTAGGAGCAGCTCTGGGAGCAGGAGCGCAGGCACACGGATCCAGCAGCAGGGCTGGGGACTCTACACACAGTTCTGGCAGTCCCTGGTGCTCGGTGACTTTGGCAAGGAAAGTGCTCAGCTCACGATTCTGGCCAGGCAAGGGCACGGCATGGAGGTGGGGGTGGGTGGGTGAGGGTGTGAAGGGCACAGGAAGCGCGGCTCAGGCGGGGAGCCGGGCCTTGGTCCGGTGGGGTGGATGCTGCTGCTCTTGAGCCTCCTCCCACAGTCTCTGCAGGGGTTAGGCTTCTGGTTCCTCAGGCAAGGGGGTAAGGGTGGACTGGACGTTTAGAATGGCAGGGAAAATGTTAGTTCAATTTTTCTGCCTGACGAGAGAGTTCGGAGTCTCAACAGGGTCCCTCTGGGGAAGTAGAGCCCACTTCCTACAGCTCTCACCTGTGGGGTGAAACAAGAGGTCCTCAGTTCACCACTGGTCTGTAGAAAACCTCCTGAAGTTTGCTTTCTTGGAGTCACAGCTTGCCTCAGATATTACTCTTCTCTCTCGGCTCAGCTCTCAGTCCTCAGCTTGATTGGGTACTTTCTGGACATTAGCCTTCCCTCTGGACGGGAGCTCCTGTCAGAGGCTGGCTCCAGTCGGCCATCTTGCCCCTCTCCCTTCAGAGCAGTCGGAGGGGTGAACTCCTACGGCACAGGTGTGCTCGGGGCTGTCTGTACTAGGTGCTGGAATTGCTGCAGCGAACAAAAGGAAGCATGCAGACCTGCCTTCCTAATTCCTATTTTCCTTTTTTTTTTTTTTTTTTTTTTGCAGTTTTTGGCTGGGGCTGGGTTTGAATCCGCCACCTCAGGCATATGGGTCCAGTGGAACCATGGGCACCACCCCTAATTCCTATTTTCTAAGACATATTTGTACCTGCATACAGGGAGGGATGTGCAAGGATGTTCACAGCAGCATTGTTAACAATGGGGGAAAATTGGGACCACCTAAAAACCATTGCTAGGAAAACTCCAAACAAACAAAAACCCCTAACCTGCTACATCTATGGAATACTATGCAGCAGTTGAAATTAATGGAGTAAGTTTATATAAACCATGAGGAAGAAAAAGTTCTATACCAATTAAGGTTTAATTGGTCAGTGTCCTGCAAATTAACTGACAATAGACACTAACATAAGAAAAAACTATTGCATATGGAGGAGTGCCCTAAAGAAAGTAGCCCCCAGGGCCGGGCATGGTGGCTCATGCCTGTGATCCTAGCACTCTGGGAGGCTGAGGCAGGCGGATAGCTTGAGCTCATGGGTTGGAGACCAGCCTGAGCAAAAAGCGAGACCCCTGTCTCTACTAAAAATAGAAAAACTAGGCTGCACTTGTGGCTCAAAGGAGTAGGGCACCAGTCCTATATACCAGAGGTGGCAGGTTCAAACCCAGCCCCAGCCAAAAACTACAAAAATAAACAAATAAATTAATTAATAATAAAAATAGAAAAACTGAGGCAAGGGGATTGCTTGAGCCCAAGAGTTGGAGGTTTCTGTTAGCTATGATGCCATGGCATTCTACCCATGAGTGAGACTCTGTCCCCAGCTCCCACCCAAAAGCTCCCAGAACAGCAAAGGGTATTAAAAAATACTAGCTTTCAGAAGGGCATTAATGTACATAGTTACCATTCAATAAAAACAAAAACAAAAACAAAAAAAAATACTAGCTTTAATAAGGGCGGGGGAATTCAGGGCTTCAAATAGTGGAAAGTTTTATTGAGGCCTATTTACACACTTTTTTTCTTTTTGGAATATTCCAGTTCTCAAAGCCAGTGGCTTCCTGACTGGAGACCTCCCTGGGGAGTGGAGCAGTTAAGGCAGCTGACTCTTGTAAAGATCTGTGTTGGTCAGTAAGGGAAGTTCAGATAAGATTTCTTTCTGCATCTTCTGTAGTTCAGATGTTTGCACTTGAAAACACTCTCTACACCCATTTAGTGGGTAGTTGGTCTCTTCAGTACTAATACCAAAAAGTCTCAAGACATATTAAAGGAAAAAGCAATTTGCAGGACAGTTATGATTACACTTAAGTTACCTACAGAAAACAATACTGAAACAATGGGCATTATGCAAGTAGGTAAAAATCACATACCCTGAAAAAAACCTAGACAGAGACACACACAAAGTGACAACAGAGGTTGCTGCTGGGGAAGTGGAGTAGGAACCCTGGACTGATGATATTGGTCATAGGAGGCTTTATCTTTAATGACATGTAATGTTTATAATGCTTCTTAAGAACAATGTACAGAGGGTGCCAAAAAAAGGTACACCCAAAGAAAAGAAAAAACTGTATTAAAATTATAATTTTCGATATATACAGACAACAAAAGATGAATACAAGTCACATTTGACTTCTGTGATTACAAGAGGTGCTCCAAGTACATACATAATATATGATACATAGATAACATCTCTTACCTTGTGTATACAGGTTTTTGGCATCCCCACTATGCATGTATTATTTGTGTAAAGCTAAAATCAAAATAACTTTGTGAACCACAGACTGTCCAAAAGCTTCCATCCAAAAGGCCAAGAAAACAGCATTCTAAATTCCCTGGGAGGCACCTTCTTATTCCTGGAATACAATCCCTCCTTTGCCAGCGGCCTGGGCCTCATGGACAGCCCTACTGTGAAATTCTGTGGGATATCAGACCAGATTAAGATTGTTTAAAGCCTCTGAAAAGTATAAAAATAATATGAAAATAAAGGAATTGTATGAAGATTTAATTCTTCCCATAATGACTACTGTGATGTTTTGATATTTGAAATTAATTGTAAATATCTCAAATATTTTTGGCTTAGCTGGATGCATGTGTGTAATTCCAATTTACTGGGTAATTTACTACCTGTCTTCTAAAGTTGAAAAGTGGAGCTGGCAATTTTCAGTCATTCCTCAAAGAGAAAGATAAAAGAATAGAAGAAAAGGACAAGAGTTTTATCATGACTAGCTTCCACGCACACAGATAATTGGGTAAACTTCCAGGTGCAAAACTAGGTGTGGTGTTTGAGCTACAAAGAATAGCACAGGCTGTGATTATTGTAGTTACCTCTTTCTCCCAGGGCTCGCTCAAGGCAATAGGGACTTGCCAGGTCTTGCCCTTCCAGTAATGGTTCCTGGGCTGCTTGCCCAAAGGCGCTTCAAGTTCATTATCCCAGGGTTGAGTGCCTGGTGAGATTTCTCCAGCTCTTCAGGGATTTTGAGAACCAAATTCCCTCAGCTTTTAGTTCAGCTGTTCCCCAAGTGTACAGAGAAAGGGAAAGAAAATGTAAAACTTTTGCATTATGTTTCCCCATTCATTGAAATTACACCATGAGCAATGAAGAAGAGAAAGGTCAGCTTTTTCCACCTGTTTTAGCAAGGAAATTGGCCAGACCTGATAACTCTCCTACTAGATACTCCTGTCCTCAGATTATTTGGTTATTTATTTTTTCACTTCTTAATCCTGGGTAGAAATTTTTCTCTAAATTCCTGTAGACAATATTTGAAGTGGTGGTATGCCATCCAGCAAACAGCTATATGGATATGGATCATGCAGTAACTTATGAAGTGACTTGTTTTCTTCCAGCTCAAAGGAGATCTGGATAAAGGTACCCTCTTGGTTTATGTGGTCTATCTGCACCCAGATGATTTGGAGCAGGGGTGTCCAACCCGAGGTCTTATGCTGTTTTTGTAAGGTCTTTTCTTGCTTATCTGTGGTGTTGATATCTTGAAAAGTATGCACAGACCTTTTTTTTTTTTTTTCTGATCAGTTTTTTTGCTTTTGAGACAGAGTCTCAAGCTGTTAGTTACCCTGGGTAAAGTGCCGTGACATCATAATTCACAGCAACCTCCAACTCTTAGGTGCAAGCTATCCTCTTGCCTCAGTTTTTCTATTTTTAGTAGAGATGGGCAGTGGCCTTGCTTTTGCTCAAGCTGGTCTCGAACTTGTGAGCTCCAGCAATCCACCCGCCCTTGGCCTCCCAGAGTGCTAGGATTATAGGGATGAACTACAGCACCTGGTTAAGAGGGTTTTGTTTTGTTTTGTTTTGTTTTTAAAGAACTCTCACTTTGTCCAGCAATCTGGTTGGGGAACACAGACATGAATCTCATGAGTGAACAACATAAAACCTTCTTTTTTATGTTCTGTCTACCTTCCTTTTCCTTTCCAGAATTTAGGCCCTGGAATTCTCTTCAGGAGGCAGGAAAGAACCACCTTAAAGAACAACAGCTAGTACTTTCCTTCCCAAAGAAGCCACAGAGTTCCCACAACTCTGCCAGAGATGCTACAGAAACGGCGTTGGTCTCAATTCCCCAGGCAGCGGGGGAGCCTTGGGGTTTGTTCAGTTGCGCAGCCATAGGTCCTTATTGTGGCTATGTTTAGCATTGTTTGATTATCTTCCATGGGAACACAACTGCATTAGTCTTCCTTAGTTCTCCATTTATAACAACTTGTCACCAAGAACCTGAGCTCCAGATGATGAGCCAGATGTGATCCAGGTTTGTAAACATCCATCAAGAGAAAAGAAAAGCCCCTTCTATGAAGAGGTGTGACTTCATCCATTCTCTTCTCACCTCTGGATCTAAAGGCATTGCTTTTTTTTTTTTTCCAGAATTAGTATTTATTAATATTGATTTCTACTATATTTACTTTAAAGTTAGCACGAAGCTGACTGCAAGAAGGGACTGGTGATTTTAAGTTAAAATTAAGTTAATGATACATCTCTTGGGGCTTCAGTCACCACATTGCCTTAGATTGAATACAGATTTTTTTTTTCTTTTTTAAGAGAGTCTCACTCAGTCACCCTTGGTAGAGTGCCATGACATCATAGCTCACAGCAAACTCAAACTCTTGCACCAGCCTCCCAAGTAGCTGGGAATACGGGTGCCCTCTACAATACCTGACTAATTTTTCTATTTTTAGTAGAGACAGGGTCTCACTCTTGCTCAGGCTGGTCTTGAACTTCTGAGCTCAAGCAATCTGCCTGTCTTGGCCTCCCAGAGTGCTAGGATTACAGGTGTGAGCTACCAAGCTCAGCTGACTTTTTATTTATTTATTTATTTATTTATTTATTTAGAATGATGTTCTAGAACTCTGAAATCCAGGGATGCTGCAGGCCTATTTAAACAATCTCTTTCACTTTGGGTCAGTCTCCTAGCCCAGAGGTGAAAGCACAGATCCAAAGGCATAATTTTTACCTTTATTTACCTAGCTTCTCCACCCAGCCTAGAATATCCTTCTTTATTCTTTACAGATTTGTCCAACATTAAAAATTTTGGCTTAAAACCTTTCCTAATGTTTCTTAGGCCCCGCCAGCCTTTCTCTTTGCTGAAACCCATACAATAATTGTAGTTTGCACTACTCAGCTCAATTTAGCATGGACTTGGCTACTAACTTATATTACTTGCAAATTGCTTCACAGTTACTTGTTTTAGCTTCTTAAGCAAATGGTTCCTAACAATAGTAATAATTATAATAGCAGCAGCATTAAACATTCCAAGTATGGAAATATTAATTCATTCTATTCCCCCAATATGCCTACTGAGGGAGGTACTATTATCACCCCCCATATTTTTTTTTTTTTAACAAAAAATGAGGAAAAGGCACAGGGATGTTAAGTTGCCCAACGTTACACAACTATCGTACTAAGTAAAAGAACCAGCATTTGACCCACATATTTGGCCCTGGGTCTCAAAAAAGATATGTTTTAGACATCTAAATCCTATTTACTGCACAGTATCTAACGCTGTGGATTAGATTTATCATCCCTATTTTCAGATCAGAAAACTAAACTTGCTTGAAATTAAGTATCTTGTGCAAATCTAGGTCTGACTCTAATGTTTTCTTTTTCCTTTCTAAATGGAAAATATGGATTTGATTACTATGCAACTCAATCTCAATTTTTGATGCTCATTGATCTCATGCTCACTTGTAGAGACTTTTGGAGGACCAGCTTACAAGGGACAGGGGATACAAGATGTGCAAGATAAGGCCCCTGCCCTTAAGGAGTTGACACTCCAGATATGCAGTGCTGACAAGGAGGTATACTAAATACTGATGCTGTGAAGGCAGGTGTGAAAGTTCAACAGGCACAAAGAATGACTGGAGATTGGAATGCTTAGGAGTCCTGGGACTGTCACATAAAGGAAGAGGACTCAGAATTCATAGTTTGTTAAGTCTTTAAGAACTATGGTGGCTCGGCGCCTGTGGCTCAAGTGGCTAAGGCGCCAGCCACATACACCTAAGGTGGCGGGTTCGAATCCCCAGCCCGGGCCCACCAAACAACAATGATGGCTGCAACCAAAAAAAAAAAATGGCCAGGCGTTGTGGCGGGTGCCTGTAGTCCCAGCTACTTGGGAGGCTGAGGCAGGAGACTCGCTTGAGTCCAGGAGTTGGAGGTTGCTATGAGCGTGATGCCATGGCACTCTACCCAGGGGGATAGCTTGAGGCTCCAACTCAAAAAAAAAAAAGAACTATGGTAAACTCTTTTTGACCAGAAAATTAAACTAAAGAGCTCCCTGAGTATTCTCATTCATTAGGTGTTTGCTGTAAATAATAATCCTCTCCAAATCCATTATGAATCATTGCTGTTTTCTAGGTTGCTATGAAACTTTGGAGAATGTGATAGGAGTGGCCACAAATTGCCTTCTGGGAATTTATAAAAATGCTGACACCAAAAAAATTCTTTTTTTTTTCTGAGACAGAGCCTCAAGCTTTCCCCCTGGGTAGAGTGCTGTGGCATCACAGTTCACAGCAACCTCCAACTCCTGGGCTCAAGCAAGTCTCCTGCCTCAGCCTCCCAAGTAGCTGGGACCACAGGTGCCCACCACAATGCCCGGCTATTTCTTTGGTTGCAGCCGTCGTTGTTGTTTTGTCGGCCCAGGCTAGATTCGAACCCACCACTTTAGGTGTATGTGGCTGGTGCCTTAGCCACTTGAGCCACAGGCGCCGAGCTGACACTAAAAAATTATTTATGTGAATATGTGCAAATTTTTTCCTGGGAAAGAAAATCCATAGCTTTCACTGGATTCTTAAAGATATTAAATGTCATCTAAAAGTTAAGATCTGGCTGGGTGCGGTGGCTTACCTGTAATTCTAGCACTCTGGGAGGCCAAGGCAGGTGGATCACTTGATCTCAGGAGTTCAAGACCAGCCTAAACAAAAGCGAGACCCAATCTCTACTAAAAATAGAAAAACTAGGCTTGGAGCCTATGACTCAAGTGGCTAAGGTGCTAGCCACATACACCTAAGGTGGCGGGTTCAAATCCAGCCCAGGCCTGCCAAAAACAACGACAGCTACAATCAAAAAATAGCCAGGCATTGTGGAGGGCGCCTGTGGTCCCAGCTACTTGGGAGGCTGAGGCAGGAGACTCGCTTGAGCCCAGGAGTTGGAGGTTGCTGTGAGTGTGATGCCATGGCACTCTACTCAGGGGGATAGCTTGAGGCTCTGTCTCAAAAAAAAAAAAATAGAAAAAATAGCTGGGTGTTGTGGAAGGCACCTATAGTCCCAGCTACTTTGGAGGCTGAGGCAGGAGGATCATTTGAGCTGAAGAGGCTGAAATCATTATGAGTTGTGAGACCATAGCACTGTACCCAGGGTGACAGAGTAAGACCCTGTCTCAAGAAAAATAAATTAAAAATTAAATATTAATATTTAAGTAAGCATACATTACTTTTATAATGAAAACTTTAAAAATTTTTGATCTCTGTCCTACTACACTATGTTGAGAAAACCGTAATAGTGAGGAGTGTAGCCTCTATGAATTCACTACAGAAATGGTTGTAACTAATAATGTCCAATAGTGATACTGTATTTAGCAAGCTTGGGTCAGTGTTTGCTCAAATAGGATGAAGATAATCAGCTGGCAACCTGGGTATGTGGACAGCCAGGAAGCCCCTTGTGGCAGCAAACTCATTCCTCTTCACATTGCACCCTGAGATGGTGGCAATGAGTGGAAAGTCAGGCTAAGGCTATCCAGAAACAGCATCAAGCTCTACAAACAGCCAGAGCAGCCTCATATACAGGGGCAGGACTAACATGGAGACAGGATGCAAGTGACATTAGGCCTACCCAAAGGTCACATATGTATACCAAAACCCTCTGTAGGAACTGTCATCATCTAAACACAAGTGAGCAAGGACACAGATATTTTTATAAGCACATGTTATTCTTTCGAAGGGCAATCAGATGACTACAGGTAGTCACTGGGTTCCATGGAGATGGAAGATAGTAGCTGTGAAATTTTTTCCTGACCATGGCCAATGTGAGTCCTTTGCCCTGTCTGTCCATATGTTTCCTTATTTTTGGCAAAATGCTAAAGCCTCCCATTCATTCCTTCTGAAATCAGTGCCACTTGGCCATGCTTCTAAAATTAGCTGGAATAAATATAAATCATATAAAATCCCCTAATTTATTCTTATTTTGTTAATATAAAAACAGCATAATAATAGCATCAAAGGAAGGTGTTTAACTATTTTGATCTTTCAGCCCAGAATTCTCTTAAAATTATAGTTTCATCTTACTTCACTTGAGCAATCAAAGGAATACAAACAGTCCCTGGGTTATGAACAAGATAGGGACTATAGGTTTGTTCTTTTTTTTGAGACAGAGTCTTACTTTGTCACCATCAGTAGAGTATAGAGTGCTGTTCAGTCATAGCTTATAGTAACCTCAAACTCTTGGGCTCAAGAGATTCTCTTGCCTCAGCCTACCAAATAGCTGGGGCCACAGGCACCTGCCACAATGCCCAGCTATTTTTACAGAACAGGTCTTACTCTGGCCTGGGCTGGTCTCAAACTGTAGCGCTCAGGCAATCTATCTGCCTTAGCCTCCCAGAGTGTTAGGATTACAGGCATGAGCCACCATGCCCAGTCTGTTCTTAAGTTGAATTTGTACATAAGTTGGAACAGGTACATTTACCTATTACCTATAATAGCCCCTGTTCATAAGTTGTGAGTTATACATAAATTGGATGTTTGTAACATGAGGATTGCCTGTATTTTCTCCCTTTCCATCTCTTCTAGATCCTGTATCCTGTGAATCAACAAAACTTCGAACCCAAACACCAGGCCCAGTGTGGCTCATGCCTGTAATTCCAGCACTCTGGGAGGCCGAGGTGGGCAGACTGCCTGAGCCCATGAGTATCAGACCACCCTTACCAGACAGAGTAAGACCCTTCTCTAAAAATATCCAGGCCTTATGGCGGGCACCTGTAGTCCCGGCTACTTGGGAGGCTGAGGCAAAAGGATTGCTTGAGCCTGGAAGTGTGAGATTGCTATGAGCTGTGACAATCCCACCGCACTCTACCCAGGGCAACAGAGTGAGACTCTGTCGCAAAAATTCCCCTCAGCTCGGCGCCTGTGGCTCAAGTGGCTAAGGCGCCAGCCACATACACCTAAGGTGGCGGGTTCGAATCCCCAGCCCAGACCCGCCAAACAACGACAGCTGCAACCAAAAGATAGCTGGGCGTTGTGGTGGGCGCCTGTGGTCCTAGCTACTTGGGAGGCTGAGGCAGGAGACTCGCTTAAGCCCAGGAGTTGGAGGTTGCTGTGAGCTGTAATGCCACGGCACTCTACCCAGGGGGACAACTTGAGGCTCTGTCTCAAAAAAAAAAAAAAAAATTCCCCTCAAAACAACAAAAAAAACCCTGACACCAGCAGGAAACAGAAACCAGCCAAAAGCAGGATAAATAAAAGGCCCATGACAGTCCTTAGTGTATGATATAAATACCTATATTTTACTGTCTGCTCATGTACAGCTTTAGTATTTTATTCTTATAATTTATGTACCAAACTTGTAAGCTATGTCAGTTGGCACCATTTATCTGACAGGAAGCAGGTTCCTTTGCAACAAAGGATAGTTCCATGTTTCCTATAGTTGGGTCACTATGAGAGACAATTATGGCTATCCTTATATAAAGAAAACTTGACCACATTGAGATAAAAATTGCTATTTCTTAATATTTGAAATCAAGAACTATTTATTCTAAAACTAGAGTTAACCTTAAGCTAGCTATGTTCTATCTGGGTTTTCCCGTCTGCTGGCTAAATCATCATTTAAAATATCTGAAAACTGGCTCAGCGCCTGCGGCTCAAGCGGCTAAGGCGCCAGACACATAGACCTAAGGTGGTGGGTTCGAATCCCCAGCCCGGGCCCGCCAAACAACGATGGCTGCTACCAAAAAATGGCCAGGCGTTGTGGCGGGCACCTGTAGTCCCAGCTACTTGGGAGGCTGAGGCAGGAGACTCGCTTGAGCCCAGGAGTTGGAGGTTGCAGTGAGTGTGAGGCAATGGCACTCTACCCAGGGGGATAGCTTGAGGCTCCGTCTCAAAAAAAAAAAAAAATATATATATATATATATCTGAAAACTTTGATTATAAAGTTGGAGAGCTAAGAATTATTAGATAGCCCATCTTATAAAAGCCCATCCCTTCCAGCATCCTGTTCTTTTATAAAAAAGGATCCAATTATTCTCAGCTGACCCTAGAAGGATTCTTTCTATAATCTGTTCCTTTCACTGGTCTAGATGTTTACTGTACACTTCAGAAAACAGTATTTTCTAACATCTGTTTAGCATTTATTTTCCTTTAATCCCTATTTATATTCTGTTTTCCAAATTTTCACTCAGCTCTAAAAAAAGAAGTTCAATAATTAATAGCTTGACACAATGTCAGCTATTTAAGATTTCAGATACTCAATGTCATTCTTTGCTTTTCACTGCCTTCTTGTATTTGAAGGAGAATAGCTAAGCTAAATTTTCAAAATGCCATCATTCTTTTGAATCATTAAAATAACACTGGGGGAAGAGAGGTTATACAATGAAAAAAAGAGGTGGTAGAATTAGGCCCTCACTGATACAAGTGATAAGAACCAGAGCTTCCAAGAAAACCAGACCTGAGAATAAGGCCAAATCCTACTCCTTATCAACACGAAACTGTTACATCTGGAGTTACTTTCTGACATTCTTCTGAAAGCTAACTTTTGTCTTAGCTGGATTGTTTCCAAACAGACTGATGTTGGAGTGCTTATTGCTTAAGCAGGGATGATTTCTACAAGTCTCAATTCAGGCTAAGAATTTTTCTTTTTTTTTTTTTTTGAGACAGAGTCTCAAGCTGTCATCCTGGGCAGAGTGCTGTGGCATCACATCTCACAGCAACCTCCAACTCTTGGGCTCAAGCAATCCTCTTGCCTTGTTTTTTTTTTTTTGTAGTTTTTGGCTGGGGCTGTGTTTGAACCCGCCACCTCTGGCATATGGGGCTGGCGCCCTACTCCTTTGAGCCACAGGCACCGTCCCGTTTTTTCTATTTTTAGTAGAGACAGAGGTGTCACTCTTGGTCTGGTTGGTCTCGAACTCATTAATTCAAGCAATCTACCCGCCTCAGCCTCCCAGAGTTATAGGATTACACGTGTGAGCCACAGCACCTGGCCAAGGCTGAGAATTTTTATTTTGTTTCAAATTTCCTGAAATCAAAGCAAAGTGGGGTTGTGGAAGTAGTAAATCTACTGGGGCCTCAGGGACCCTTATGCCAGTTTTTTCCTTTTCTGATCCTTACTCTATCCTTCTGTTACCAGGGAGAAGTTCTGGTTTAATATAAGTGTCCCTTACAAACATTTACACAACACTTTAGTCCCAGAAAATACCAATTAAGCAAAAACGGAGAGTGATTCTTAGAAGGAATACAAACTGACATAACCTTTCTGGAGAATGATTTGGCAATGTTTATCAAAGTCTTCTTAAAACCTGTGTACTTCTCTTCCAGGAATTTAATCAAGGAAAGTCCACTCTTCTCCTAGTTCTGGGCTTCACATTCTGTTGTCTCTGTATGTTAGGTTGATAGGTCATTAACAGTTCTTCTTAGTATGTTTCTGTACTTTCTTAATAGACTATAATAAATATACACTCCTTTGATAAGAAAAAATTGAAAAATCTTCAGCAAATATAAAACATACCCTGTCTAAAACAACTTGCATTCAAAAGTGTTTAGTGTTAGATATGGGGACCATCCTCCCTATTTTTAAATTTTTTTAATTTTGAAAAACTCAATATACATTAAAAGTAGTTTTTCTAATGACTCAGGGCTCAAGGATACAATAGAAAAAGCTCATGTCCACTTTTGAAGCTATTCCTTCCATGTGATGACCTAAACGGAGCTTCAAACTATGACAATGACTTCCTTTTTCTAGCCCATGGCCTGTCCCTTCAAGCTTCCATGGGATATGTGAATCAACATCAATGTGGTAGCTGTATTTCTTCCTTCCTAGGACTTCTGGAATCCCATTATCTGTTGAGATATTCTTTTCCTCCATTTTATAGCAGGAGATAATGTCTAAATTCCCCTAGATGATAGGGCAGTAGCCTTGCAAACAGAAAGCAAATTTTAATAGTTTGTGACAAACTACAATAGTTTTTGTGCTGTTCCTAAATCTATTTGCAGTACTGTTTCAAGATGTTTCCTGAAGGGTCCACAGGCACTACATTTAAAACCTTCTGATCATTGTTTGCTAACGGCTAAGATGGATTTAATCAGGAAAGAAGCTAGTAATTTCAGTTTGGGCGTTGAAAGAGCTCCTGAAATGTCTCCAGACTGATTTAGGAAAAACTTCTTTTTTTTGGCCAGGGCTGGGTTTGAATCTGCCACCTCCAGTATATGGGGCTGGTGCCCTACTCCTTTGAGCCACAGGGACCTCCCAGGATAAACTTCTTAATAGAAGATGGTTTATTTCTGCCCTAAAATAAACTCATTAGAACTGAGATATGGGTGGCGCCTGTAGCTCAAGTGGCTAAGGTGCCAGCCACATACACCAGAACTGGCAGGTTTGAATCTGGCCTGGGCCTGCCAAACAATGTGGGAGGCTAAGGCAAGAGTATTGCTTAAACCTGGGAGCTGGAGGTTGCTGTGAGCTGTGACACTCTAAAAGGGTGATAGCTTGAGGTTGTCTCAAAAAAAAAAAAAAAAGAACTGAGATATGCTATAACCACAGATCAAGAGAATGTTTTTTAAACATATTACATCCTAAAAGCAACTGAAGTTTCTAAATATTTTCAGTATCAGATGATAAAACCTGTTTACCAAGGACCCTTGTCTCAATATATAGGGTGACAGTCTTTTCCTTTTGAATGGCATACTCTTGGGTGTTTGGTAACTTCTCTACTAGAACCTAGTTTTTATTATACTAGCTCTTCTTTTTTTTTTTTGAGACAGAGTCTCACTATGTCACCCTTGGTAGAGTGCTGTGATATCACAGCTCACAGCAACCTCAAACTCTTGGGCTTAAGCGATTCTCTTGCCTCAGCCTCCCAAGTAGCTGGGACTGTTTGGCAGGCCCGGGCCGGATTCGAACCTGCCAGCTCATTGTATGTGGCTGGCGCCTTGTTGAGCTACAGGCACTGAGCCTATACTAGCTCTTCTTGAAGAAATTTCTTTTTTTTTTTTTTTTTTTTTTTTTTTGAGACAGAGCCTCAAGCTGTCCCCCTGGGTAGAGTGCCGTGGCATTACAGCTCACAGCAACCTCCAACTCCTGGGCTCAAGCGAGTCTCCTGCCTCCGCCTCCCAATTAGCT
>CAUYTI010146900.1:0-19348 GCA_963575145.1 Galago senegalensis | reverse complement strand
TAGGGAGGGGCTGGGAACTGCCTCCAGGTCTTAGGGCCCGATATGCGGTTGGGAGTGCATGAGAAAGTAAGGAGGGGCTGGGAACTGCCTCCAGGTCTTAGGGCCCGATATGCGGTTGGGAGTGCATAAGAAAGTAGGGAGAGGCTGGGAATGTGTGTGAGAAAGTGTCTATTGTCCTTGATCTACATAATTTCGTCTGGTTCCCCTAATTCTGCCTTTTTATGGCTTTACATTCCTAGACCCTCTCTTGTTCCTGCAGATTCAGAACAGAATGAAACAGTTCCAGGAAGGACCAGAGTTGGGAATGCCCAGGGGGTTGAAGTTTATCTTGCCTGAAAATATCTTGAGTTGCAATAAAGTGACTGTTGTAATCTAGTGGCTTATTTGCTGGATCTAGACTCACACTAAGCTTGTTCTTCTTTAAACTTCTGTTGTATTGTTATAAAATACTGAAAAATTGGTTCACCTCCCCCTGCCCCTCTCGTCTAGGTAGTACAATGTGACATACAGTGAAGAGGAAAACGTACTTTGCCAATTTCAGAAATGTCCTGCTCTATTATTCTTTTTGTATTCAGGCATATAAGGAAATGTATTATCACATATGGGGCAATCTTTAGAAAGGTTTGCTTTATTGCTTCATTGAATAGCCTGACTGATATTGGCAAAACTTCATGCACACGTTCCGAGAGCTGTGGATAAGAAGCCTGACCTCTGAACACGTGGATTCCTGTTCTTGCTGGAGTTTTCTAGTTCTGTATATCTGGTTCATTTAGGAGTGATCAGTCTCTGGAGAAAGTGGCTCTTGGCTGGGTACCTGTTTCTCAGTGGTTAGGGTACTAGCCACATGCTCTGAGGCTGGTGGGTTCGAACCCGACCAGGGCCAACTAAATTGCAATGACAACAAAACCCCCCAAAATAGCCGATCTTTGTGGTGGGTGCCTGTAGTCCCAGTTACTTAGGAGGCTGAGGCAAGAGAATCGTTTAAGCCCAAGAGTGTGAGGTTGCTGTGAACTGTGATGCCAAGGCACTCTACCAAGGGCAACATAGTGAGACTCTGTCTCTGGGAAAAAAAAAAAAAAAGAAAGTGGCTCTTGCAGTTCAAACTCACACTTATATTTGAAAATAAATGTGCTAATTTATAATGAGAATTGTCACAGCTGTTGACAGCTGGTCACAATAAGACCACACTATCTGAAAAACCTACATCAGAAATGAAAGATCTGAGGTTGCTTGGTGAGTCTATTTTTTTTTTTTTAATGGAGACAGAGTCTCACTTTGTGTCCTTCAGTAGAGTACGGTGGAATCATAGCTCACAACAACCTCTGCCAATTCCTCGGTCCCTGGGTTTAAGTGATTCTCTAGCCTCAGCCTCCCAAGTAGCTGGGATTACAGGCCCGGCAATTTTTGGTAGAGATGGGGTCTCACTCAGGCTCTCACTCTGGCTCATGATGGTCTCGAACCTCTGAGCACAGGCGAACCACCTGCCTTGGCCTCCCACAGTGCTGGGACAACAGGCGTGAGCCACCAGGCCTGGCCGCTTGGTGAGTCTAGAAAAAGGGCAGAAGAATTACATGTCCCCCAATTTCATGATCTATTGTTTCTGCCTTGCAACCAGATGAGATTGTCATACTAATAGGTTAGGAGACTTGCTCCTTCATGAGGCTGGAGAAAATGTAATACAAGTTCTCTTTTTTCTAGCATTTATATTGCCCAGCAGAGCTGATCACTGCCATGCCTTTTCAACAAGCATTGCAACTTACTTTACATTTTTAAGTTGAATGCTTTCTGACCTTTCTGGTTAAGCAGTAGAATGATTTCTTCTTACAATTTTTTCCCTCTTGCTTGTTGCAAGCGGTTTCAGACAAGGCCAGCTTTCTGTGGCGGCATTCTTTACCTTTGCAGCAGTTCGCCAACCAGCATTCATGTACTGCATAAACGAAGAGAAAAATAACATTGTTTTAGCCTTTTAGGAGCTTACAGTTTCCCTGGGGAGCCAAATCCATAGACTCCCTAGACACACTGTGAGCCATTTCTACTGGAGCAACAATCTCTAGGTTTTTCATTCATCATCAGCCTCTTTTATTCTTGTCAGTAATTTTACGTTTTGAAAGATTTTGACACCCTTCTTTCCCAATTGAATTTGTTAAGAAATTATGAATTAATTTATTTTTTATTTCTCTCTTGTAAGTAATCATAGTCTAAAACTTCTGATTAGCGAGAGAAAATGAGTGTTACCACACTTGGTTGGTATAATGAGAGCTGAAAGCAAATATATGTGATGTTTTGGTTTGTCTGAACAGCCTTATCGTGAGCAAATGGAGGGTTTCTGTCAGGCTTGACGTTTTATTATGGAACATTCAAATAAAATTAGACACTATTCTGTACTGTGATATACCCATCACCAGTTTCAATAAATATTAACTCATCTTGGTTCTTTTATACACTTCCACTTCCTTCTGGATGATCTTAGTAAATTTCAGGCCTCATATGGTTTCATGCAGAAATATTTTAATATTAATCTCCAAGAGATAAGGATGTAAAGACTTAATCATAATAGCATCATTCCATCTAAAAATTAACTGTAACTCTTTAATGTCAAATATTTAGTTCATATCAAAATTTCTTCAATTATCTAATAATTTAAAAAATATTTTGTTCAAATCAAGATGCAGTTATGGCCATACACATCAGTGGATAGTTATATTTACGTATCTTTCTCTGTCGGCTTTTTTACTCTGTTTTTTTAATTTTTCTTTTTGCTCTCCCATGGGTGAATAGCTCTGCTGTACTTTCCTCATTTTTTGCTTACAATTTATTTTATTATTTTATTTTATTTTTTTGCAGTTTTTGGCCGGGGCCGGGTTTGAACCCACCAGCTCTGGTATGTGGGGCCAGCGCCCTACTCCTTTGAGCCACAGGCACCGCCCTTGCAATTTATTTTTAATGAAACAGTCCATTTGTCATGTAGAGTTTTACCCATTTAGTTCCTTCACAGTATAATGTTTTCAAATCCATAAAATTAAGTATATTAAAATATAATGAAAAATATACGCATTTTTTGTTGTTGAGACAGAGTCCCACCCTGTGCCCTAAGCAGAGTGTAATGGCATCATTACTCACTGCAACGTCACATATGGGCTGTGGGCCTCCTGCTGCCTCAGCCTCCGGAAGCCACTGGGATTACAGGCTCTTGCTATGGAGCCTGGCTGGGTTTTTCATTTTTTTGAGGAGTTGGGGTCTCACTCTCACTCAGGCAAGTCTCAAACTCCTGAACTCAAGCAATTCTCCCTCCTCAGCCTCCTGCAGTGCTGGGATTACAGGCATGAGCCACCGTGCCCAACAAAAATAGATATTTTTTATACCTTAGTCCTTCAATAGAAAGTTTTTAGTTTTATTGATTATAAAAATTTGTTGTAGGGCAGTGCCTGTGGCTCAAAGGAGTAGGGTGCCAGCCCCATATATGGGAGGCGGTGCGTTCAAACCCAGCCCCAGCCAAAAACTGCAAAAAAAAAAATTATTGTTTAACTGACCAATAAAGGTTGAATGTACTTATCACATATAACATATTGTTTTAAAATATACTGGGGATGCCAAAAATGTATATGCTTTTTAAGCAATGATACCTGTGTATCACTTTTCGAAGTTGAATTGAGTTATAGTTAGGGTGACCAGATTTTAACATCGGTAAGGCAGGACAACATGGGGGGGGGGATGGGGTGGGGGGGCAGGAGCAGGGCGGCGGCGGGGCAGTGGATGGGGCAGGGGACAGGGCAGGGCAGGGCCTGACAGCAATGCAAACTTTGATAAGCAGTTCTTGATAATCACTTCTCAGCAATTATTTGTTATTATTACAGTTTAACATTATAAAATGAACAAAAATAATATAAATAAAACTCATATTCTGGTGAAATAGCCATATGGCAGCTGCAAACCGTATATTCCCTTCTTGTTCTCTGCCCATTTGTGCATTCTTTCCAAAAATCGGGACTTTTTAAAAATGCTGCGGGATTCAGGACAAATTCTTGAAAAGAGGGACGTCTGGTCACCCTAGTTACAGTAACAGTGTGTAGTATGATGTTTGTAACACGTCTTGCAATTGCAGAAGTCAAATGTGACTTATATTCATCTTTTGCTGTTGGTATGTATTGAATATAACAGCTTTAATACAATTTTTTTCTTTCTTAAAAGGTATATCTGTTTTGGGGTAGCCTGTGTATGTACATTGTAGAATTAGTTGTCAAATTATTAAGCAAATTATGATATATTAATATATATCCTGCTTTTCTTTAAAGGTGCATTAAATAATAAAACCTCACAGTGGGCCTTTGGAATAGGGATAAATATAAATTTTATCTTGAAATTTCTTTTGGCAGTAGTCATAGGCATTGCTAATAGTACCATAGTTTGTTGCCTATATTTATAATTGAAGGGATTGTTAAATTTTAGTTAAATTACTGGAAATCAGGCTGCAGTTTTTTTCTGCAGAACTTCATCGGCCCCAGAATATTCATATTTTCAGGGTCTAGTCCATATATTCCAGACTTAAACACCTTACGGTCCTAGCTTTTGGAGGGACTATTTCATAGGTTATTATATACTGCCATCAGGACTGTGTGTGTGCGTTTTCTGTTCCTTTTACCAGGATACCTGAGACGTATTTATAAAGGAGTTTTTATGAAGAACCCTTTATAAAAAGGGGTTTATTCCTTACAGTTCTGAGGCTGGGAAGTCTGAGCTGGGGCAGCCTCCTCTTGTTAGCTGTGGCCAGGGCTCTTCCTGCATGTCATAGGGCAGGAGGGTGCACTGAAGGCCAGACCAGCTTTTATGACAGAGCCAGTCGGTGATAATCCGTTAATCCAATGAATGGATTAGTACTTTCCCGAGGGCTCATGACCCAATCACTTCTTAAAGGCCCCACCTCTTAATACTGTTACATTGGTGATTAAGTTGCAGTGGGAGTTTCAGAGGGGACAAATGTTCAAGCCATAGCATGAGGCGTGTAACGTTTGCTTGTCTCTTTTTGTTATGTTAGAAGCTATTGATGTTTATTGTTTAGATCCATTATTTTATTAGGGCTTGTCAAGTGATACTTTATTTCTATCAGTCCATCTTCATTTATTATCTCTAATAGTTTTGTAAAGCCAAACTTACCTTCAGCTCTTTTTTTTCTTTTGAGACAAAGTCTCATGTTGCCCTTGGTAGAGTGCTGTGGTGTCACAGCTCACAACAACCTCCAACTCCTAGGCATAAGTGACTCTCTTGCCTCAGCCTCCCAAGTAGCTGGGACTACAGGCACGCACCACAACGCCCAGATATTTTTTGGTTGTAGTTGTCATTGTTGTCCAATAGGCCCTGGTTGGACTCAAATCTGCCAGCCTCAGCGTATGTGGCTGGTGCCCTGTGTCCTACTCACTGAGCCACAGTGCCGAGCCACCTTCAGCTATTTTATTTTATTTTATTTTATTTTATTTTTAGAGACATGGTCTCCCTCTGTGGCCCAGGACATAGTGCAGTAGTATGATTATAGCTCACTGCAGCCTTGAGCTTTTTTTTTTTTAAGAGACAGAGTCTCATTTTGTCATCCTTGGTAGAGTACTGTGGCATTACAGCTCAGAGCAACCTCCAACTCCTGGGCTTAGGCAATTCTCTTGCTTTAGCCTCCTGAGTAACTGGGACCATAGGCGCCTGCCATAACACCTGGCTATTTTTTGAGTAGAGGTTGAGGTTGAGGTTGTATGGGGTTGGTCCCCTACCCACTGAGCCACAGGGGCTCAACTGATCCTCTTGCCTCGTCCTCCCAAGTAGCTGGTACTGTAGGCACCTGCCACTACACCTGGCCAATCTTTCTAACTGTTTTGTGGAGATGGGGTTTCTCTATGTTGTTCGGGCTTTGTCAGCTCTTTGATTTGTATAGGAAGGGCAAGATAAATATTACCTCCTTCCCTTTATTTACCAGTTTTCAAAATAATGAGATGATTCCCTAGCATATTTCAGTGAGAAGATGAGTGAATTTATGTATTTACTTATTTATTTATTATAATGTTATTATTATTTTTTGAGACAGAGTCTCAAGCTGTCACCCTGGGTAGAGTGCTGTACTGTCCCAGCTCACAGCAACGTCCAACTTTTGGGCTTACGTGATTCTCTTGCCTCAGCCTCCCAAGTAGTTGGGACTACAGGCGTCAGCCACAATGCCCGGCTATTTTTTGGTTGTACTTGTCATTGTTGTTTGGCAGGCATGGGCTGGATTCAAGACCTCCAGCTCAGGCGTATGTGGCTGGTGCCCTAGTTGCTGAGCTGCAGGCGCTGAGCCATTATTTTTTGTTTTATTTTGTATATTTTTTGAGACAGAGTCTCACTATGTCATGCTCAGTAGAGTGATGTCACAGCTCACAGCAACCTCAAACTCTTGGGCTTAAGAGATTCTTTTGCCTTAGCATCCCAAGTAGCTGGGACTATTGGCGCCTGCCACGATGCCCAGCTATTTTTTTTGTTGTTGTTGTTGCAGTTGTCATTGTTGTTTTAGCAGGCCTGGGCTGGGTTTAAATCCCCCAGCTCGGTGTGTGTGGCTGATGCCCTACCCACTGAGCTCGGGCGCTGGGCCAAGATGAGTGAATTAAAAAAAAACAAAACTTTTTTTTAGCATTGCTGTTAACTTACAGATTAAACATACTTCAGGTGTTTCAGTCTGTTGTAGTTACTCTTGATGATTTTGTTGTGTGTGTTATTGTTCCAGTGGTCTTTGGTAGTTTTCTTGCCATCTGGTAGGATAAGAAGTTCCAGGCTTATTTTGTACATTTCATGCCTCAGGTCTGAATTTGACCATTCTCCAAAAAGCCTTAATTCTTTTTTTGTGGAAGACAGTATTTGTTGCTATACTCTACATTTTAGGGTTCATAATTAATGGGTTGGTCATTGTTTCTTTCCGTGGACAGAGATAGGAGATATATATATGTGTGTATATATATATATATATAATATTTAACTATAAAATATTCATTAGTTAATTCTAATGTTCAATAAAATTTGTAACTATAGGGTTTTTATCTCAGCCTCTTCAATCTTACATCTTCATTTTCTTTTTCCTGTACCAAAAATCAATATATCATTATAATTTCTTTTTTTCTTGGGAGGTAGAGTCTCATTTTGTTGCCCTCTGTAGAGTACGGTGACGTCATAGCTAACAGCAACCTCCAGCTCTTAGGCTCAAGTGATTCTCTTGCCTTACTCTTGCTCAGGCTGATCTTGGTCTTGCTTTTGCTCAGGCTGGTCTCCAATTCCTGAGCTCAAGTAATCCACCCACCTCGGCCTCTCAGGGTGCTGGGAATACAGGTGTGTGCCACCTCGCCTGGCCTTAGTATAATTTCTTTCATTCTTTTCTTTTTTTCTGAGACAGAGTCCCATTTTGTCGCCCTCAGTAGAGTGGCATCATAGCTCACAGCAACCTTCAACTTTTGGGCTCAAGTGACTCTCTTGCCTCAGTTTTCTATTTTTAGTAGAGACGGGGTTTCCCTCTTGCTCAGGCTGGTCTCAAACTTGTGAGTTCAAGCAATCTACCTGCCTGGGCCTGTTTTGTGTTATTATGTGTTATGTAAAATATTTATGTGGTCAAGACCCTACCTCTTAAAAAAAAAAAAAAGAACAAAAAAACAGAGAAGAGAAATAAAATGAAAAAAATCCAGTTCTTCATTCACATTAACCACATTTTAGGTGCTTGCTAGCTACTTCTGAAGCATTTTTATTGTCGCAGTAACTTTTACAGTATTGTACAATGCTGAGCCATGGCTACATTGCCCAATTTGGTGGGTACTAGTCACACACGGCTATTTAAATTTAGGCCATGCACCTGCGCAGTGGCTCATGCCTGTGATCTTAGTGTTAGCAGAATTTCTTTCTTCAGTAGGTCCTTGGTCTGGGGATTTGAAGAATGAACCCACGGACCACAGATCAAGGGTAAGGTAGGATTTTATTAGACAAAAAATAATACAGAAGGAGTAAAAAGCAGTAGGGCTTCTGGCAGAGGGAAAGACCCAAGGCTTGGCGCCCGTAGCTCAGTGGTTGGGGTGCCGGCCGCATACACTGGTGCTGGAGGGTTCGAATCCAGCTGGGGCCTCCTGAAAAAACAACAACACCTATAACCAAAAAATAGCCAGGCATTGTGGTGAGTGCCTGTAGTCCCAGCTACTTGGGAAGCTGAGGCAAGAGAATTGTTTGAGCCCAAGAGTTTGAGGTTGTTGTGAGCTGTGATGCCACGGCCCTCTACTGAGGGTGACAAAGTGAGACTCTGTCTCAAGAAACAAAAAACAGAGGGAAAGACCCAAGTGGGGATACCCCACATAGGTCCTTTGTCTAGGAGTATAAAGTCTTTTTTTTTTTTTATGGAGACAGAGTCTCACTTCATGTCCTTCAGTAGAGTACTGTGGAATCATAGCTCACAGCAACCTCTGCCAACCCCTGGGTTCCTGGGTTTTTTAAGTGATTCTCTAGCCTCAGCCTCCCAAGTAGCTGGAATTATAGGCGCCTGCCAGAATGCCTGGCAATTTTTGGCAGAGACGGGGTCTCACTCTGCCTCTCACTCTGGCTCATGCTGGTCTTGAATCTCTGAACACAGGTGATCCACCTGCCTTGGCCTCCCACAGTGCTGGGACAATAGGCATGAGCCACCATGCCCGGCCAAGGGTATAAAGTCTTGCGAATTATATTTGGCCAGGACTTGGTAGATGGAAAAACTTTTTCAGTGTTAATGAGCATTATTGATGAATGAATGAATGCCGTCTCTCTAGCTCAGGGCAAAATGTCCGGGTGCTCCCTTTGTGAAATTGCCACGGCCTAGGAAAACTGCGGTCCCCTGTCCAGCCTTAATGGGAAAAACCCTATTATCACTAGCACTCCGGGAGACCAAGATGGATTGCCTGACCTCAGGAGTTTGAGACTAGCCTGAGAAAGAGGGAGCCCTGTCTCTCAAAACAGCTGGGCGTTGTGGCAGGCACCTGTAGTCTTAGCTACTTGGGAGGCTGAGGCAAAGGGATTGCTTGAGCCCAAGAGTTTGAGGTTGCTGTGAGCTCTGACACCATGGCACTCTACCAAGGGGGACAGCTTGAGACTCTGTCTTAAAAACAAACAAAAATACCCAAGGTGCAGTCTGAACCAGCCTTTTACAAGACAAGATGTGAACCACTGTTTTCATTTACCTGCACTTGTTTCTTTCCTCTTTCATATTTCAAATTTAAGTCTGGGCCTCAGTTTTTTTTTTTTTTTTTTTTGAGATAGAGTCTCACTTTGTTGCCCTGGCATCACAGCTCACAGCAACCTCCAACTCTTGGGCTTAAGTGATTCTCTTGCCTCAGCTTCCCAAGTGGCTGAGAGGTGCTCACCACAACGCCTGGCTATTTTTTGTTGCAGTTTGGCCAGGGCTGGGGCCGGTGCCCTACTCACTGAGCCACGAGCACTGCCCAATATTCATTAATTTAACAAATATTTACTGAGCACCTACTACAAGTAAGAAATAATCCTGTGGGCAAAGAGAAAATGCTGATATCCTTTAGTTAGTTGCCTTCCTTGTGAGGAAGTAATCTATGCCACTACATTTTCTATTTTTGAACTTTTGGCTTTTTAGTCACGATGAGTTTTGAATATAACTTTGCTACATGAATATCAGAATGTAAGGTCTTCAGAATCAAGCTAATTATGCTTACTAGCATTAAATGATGCACTGATGGCTAAATTTTGAATTATAGAAATATGGAGATGGGTGGTGCCTGTGGCTCAGTGAGTAGGGCACTGGCCCCATATACCAAAGGTGGCGGGTTCAAACCTGGCTCTGGCCAAACAGCAACAAAAAAATAGCCTGGTTTTGTGGCAGCACCTGTAGTCCCAGCTACTCAGGAGGCTGAGGCAAGAGAATCGCCTACGCCCTGGAGTTGGAGGTTGCTGTGAGCTGTGATGCTATAGTACTCTACCAAAGGCAATAAAGTGAGACACTGTCTCTTAAAAAAAAAAGAAAAGAAATATGGAGATGGATCAAACATCTCACTGAGGCTGCTGCTACTCACTATGTAAAGAAAAACTAATCATACTTTATTTCAACCTTGTTTCCAAATAAGTTAAAATGCTTTAGAAATAGAAATTGGGTAGCTCATGCACCAGGTTTGAGGATGTAGCATAAATGAATATTTCTTTTCAGATTTGTAAGATTTTTGTAGACATGCTGGAAGTAATTCTCTGCCAGGCATTTATAGGCGGCAGAGGTGATGGATTTAAAAACCTCCCCAAAGTAGCTGTACTCCTTAGAAGTCTTTTAGGTGTAAAACGTATCCGGTGTGTAGCTGACAAGATGCAACTTAGCAGCACAAATTTGTTGCCCTCCTGTCTGTTTTTTTTTTTTTTTTATGAAGAGCGAAGTGGCTCCAGGCCAGTCCATCCAGCTGCAGGCATCCCTGCCTCCGCCCTCACAACTCTTATTTAGACCATTTTATTGTGGTTCTGTGTTGTCAGACTCCCCATCTAGAGAGAAATTGCCTTAGGATGTTTGACAATGGCAAACTTTGATGTCTGCCAGGCACTGTTAACCACAGAGCATACAAGGTCCCTGCCCTCTGGGAGCTGAGAGTGTTGGAAGAGAAAAGCCACTAGCAGTATGGTGGGTTTTGTCCTACAGGGGGTGGTATTTTGTCAGGACACAGGGCATGAGTCCCTGATGCGGTCTGGGGAGGAGAAAGAGGGTGTGGGAATGGTGGCCCCTGCCTGTCATCCTGGCACTCTTGGAGGCTGAGTCAGGTGGACTTTGAGATTAGCCTGCGCAAGAGACCATGTCTCTACAAAAAAAAAATCAAAAAGCTAGCCAGGCGCAGTGGTGCAAGCCTGTAGTCTCAGCTACTCAGGAGGCTGAGGCAAGAGGATTGCTCAAGCCCAAGAGTTTGAGGTTGTTGTCAGTTGTGAAGACACTTTGACACTCTATCTAGGGTGATAGTTGAAACTCTGTCACCCCACCCTCCGAAAAAACCAAAATTGGGCTTGGCACCTGTAGCTCAGCAGCTAGGGCTCCAGCCACATATACTGGAGCTGGCAGGTTTGAGCCCAGCTCAGGCCTGCCAAATAACAATGACAACTATAACCAACTCCCATAGCTGGGAGTTGCGGTGGGTGCCTGTAGTCCTGAGTACTTGGGAGGCTGAGGCAAGATAATGTCTTAAGCCCCAGAGTTGGAGGTTGCTGTGAGCTGTGATGCCACAGCACTCTACCGAGGATGACATAATGAAACCCTATCTCCAAAAAAAAAAGAAAAAAATTGAAATTTCTTGTGCTTGACCCGTGGATTTTGGTGAACAACTGAAGAGGTTACTGAATGATACATGAATTAAAAAATAAAAAAAGTGGGTAGTTTCACTGGGAAGCATGTGTTTTCAGTGTGGAGTGAAGGGGTAAGATGGATTTTAAATTTCTTGGAAGAAAGGAGGAAACCAAGTTCCTTACAATCTTCTCTTTTATTGCTTTGATTCTTAAACTTGTGGAATATGTCCAAACAGTACTGTGGTTGGAAGTGACCTCCCCGAGCCTGTCTCTACCCACTTGCCCACCCCTGCCCCCACGATCCTCATGCGTGTTTGCTGAGCTTTCTGGCCCCCTGGCTCCCACAATGGGAAGCCGCCCTGGGTGGGATACATCTTGGAGTGGGATCGTATCCTGCCATTGAAGTTCACATCACTGGAGGTTCCGTTTGAAAGCTGTGGCAGGATATGTCCCCTGGTCAGGTACACATTTCTGGCCACTTCCCTCAGACAGGAGCGGGTGTCGTGGTGTAGACATTTCCTCTGTTCAGAAGTCGCATGAACTGGGATCTCGTGGTGAAATGCAGATGTGACTGTGGAGCCAGACATAACAAGAATTGTTTGGAGGCCTTTGATGTCTTCCTGTGAGTTCCAAGTATTTTTCCTCCTTCCTTTCCTTGTTCGGACTCCCTGCCTCCCCCACTTCTGCCCCCCCTTCCCACCCGCTCACTCCTCTCCTGCTCTTCCATTATAGATGAGGTCATTATGGTTTGGAGCCAAGAGAAGTGCATTCCTGTAACTTTAAATCTCCACACTCGATTTGTGAGTCCTTTTTATAGAAGATGGTCATACTTTATGGTTGCAGGACAGCTTACTTAATTGTGCTGTTTTAGAATGCAAATATGAGCTCACTGGAGGAATTCCGTCAATCTGTGAATAGGGCTTAGCGGTCCCGCACTTCTGATTCTCACTTATTTCAGATTTCTCATTGCTTTCAAGTCCATTATGGGATGTGAAAAATGGTCTGAATTTGATTAGGCTATCAGCCACTTGATTAGATTTTCTGTGCCTGGCTCTTTGGGCACCTGGCTTCGCCACGATGTACAGGGAATTGTGTTACTGCTGGAAGGAGAAGGATCAGGGGAGGCTCCTTCTTTTCTGCCAGCAAGGTGAGGTGTAAGGAAGCTATGCAGGAGTTTTTTTTAATATAAGCTCTGTCATGAAATCATAATGGTGCGATGAAGGAGGGTGAAGACAATGTGATATGGGGGAAGAGAGGAAGGAAACAGATGTACTCGAGGTAGGAAGACACCAATGGCAGGGGCTGGCCTCCCTGCTGACCTGGGTCCTGTACTGTAGGAGGCCAGCAGGTGTTTAGTGAAAGCAGGGACCACGGGGACTCAGGGTATTGCCTCTGCTCCTGGATGACTGTAGGCAGAACAGTCCCCTCCTCTGGGCCCTGGTCTCTTCCACTGGGCGTTAGTGACAACATTCTGCTAATCTGAGACTTTCTTCCAGGGAGGAGAGGAAGTGTCCCTAGATCCCTTTCTTTAAGCAGGTTTTAACCCTTTGATCTAGTCTTCTGATAGGTGAGAGCCTGGCTTCCTCTGCCTTTTACTAACAGTGTGCCTGTGGGGCCCCATGGAACCAGTCTGAATCTGTTTTTCTCCGACTGTAACCTGAGCATAGTGAAACTTCTGTACGGGTTATGTCATTGAGAATGTTTGCTGTGATGGGTCGTAATTGAACATGAAGTACAGGAAAAGTGGGGGCCTGTTCCTTGGCCAGGTACCCCTCCTTGGCTGATTTCTGAGGGAAGTGTGTGGCTGGGAACAGTTACACAAAATGAATTTACTTTTCCACTTTCTGGTTTGGCCCGTATTTCTGTAGACTCCTGGCGCACTAGACCAAGTGACGAATTTCTTTTGTTTAGGGTAGGGCAGCTTTTATTTATTTATTTATTTATTTTTTTGAGACAGAGGTTCAGTATGTGGCCTGCCCTCAGTAGAGTACTATGGTATCACAGCTCATAGCAACCTAATCACATCATCCAACTCTTGGGCTTAAGAGATTCTCTTTGTCTCAGCCTCCCAAGTAGTTGGGACTACAGGCACTTGCCACAATGCCCAGCTATTTTTTTGTTGTTGTTGCAGTTGTCACTGTTGTTTAGCTGGCCCAGGCCGGGTTTGAACCCACCAGCCTGGGTGTGTGTGGCCAGTGCCCCCTACCCACTGAGCTACGGGCACCACCAGCTTTTTTTTTTGAAGCATAGTCATAGCTCACAGTAATCTCTGTCTCTTGAGCTCAAGGGATCCTCTTCTCTCAGCCTCCCTAGTAGCTGGGAATACAGGTGACCACCACAATGTCCAGCTGGTTTGTCCATTTTTAGAAGAGACACAGTCTTGCTCTTGCTTAGGCTGGTCTCATACTCCTGAGTTCAAGCAATCTACCTGCCTCAGGCTTAATACGATGTCTTTGGATTTGTCCAGTTCCTGACGCGTTTCTTTCCCCTTGAAGGGCAGAGATGCCTTCAGTTCCTTCCTTTTGGGAATGAGGGACTAAACTACATAAAGTAAAATGATCCTGTGAAGAGCAATCTAGCAAAACAAGTACATTTGAAGATGTTCATGCCCTAAGACCAGCAGTTCCATTCTTGAGTGTATTTCCAGAGCAAATGATTCCTTTACACTTCCTTAGAAAAATAGTTATATTTGTAGAATGACTGTCTCAAAATAAATAAATATGTACACATATATATATGAACTAAATACAATGTATAATCAACATGCATTCATGTATCTAGCTGGCACATTAAGAAGTAAAATATTAGGCTGGGCGCCGTGGCTCAGGCCTGTAATCCCAGCACTCTAAAAACAGACGGGTGTTGTGGTTTTGTCGTTTAGCTGGCCTGCGCTGGGTTCGAGCCTGGCTCCCTGTGTGTATGTGGCTGGCGCCATAACCACTGTGCTACAGGCACCGAGCCATGGCCTATTTTTTTTTTATTAAAAGAAAAATTTTTTTTGAGACAGAGGCTCACTATGTCACCCTCGGTAGGATGCTATGGCTTGTCACCCTTGGTAGGGTGATGTGCTGTCACAGCTCACAGCAACCTCAAACTCTTGGGCTTAAGCTATTTTCTTGCCTGAGCCTCTCAAGTAGCTGGGACTACAGGTGCCTGCCACAACGCCTTTGTTGCAGTTGTCATTGCTGTTTCCAGGCCTGGGCTGGGTTTGAATCCATCAGCCTGAGTATATGTGGCTGGTGTCCTACCCACTGAGCTGTGGGTGCCACCTATTTAAATTCTTTTTAATTGGTTCTTGCTCTTTGCCCAGGCTGGAGTACGGTAGTATGACCATAACTGTCTGTAACCTGAACTCTTTTTTTGCAATTTTTGGCCAGGGTCGGGTTTGAACCCGCCACCTCTGATACGTGGGGCTGGCGTCCTATTCCTTGAGCCACAGGCGCCGCCCCCTGGAACCTGAACTCCTGTGCTCAAGGTGTCCTCCTGCCTTAGCCTTCCCAGTAGCTGGGACTATTGGCATGCCCCAGAATGCCCAGCTAATTTTTTAAATGTTTTGTAGTGAGGGAGTCTTGCTATGTTGCTCAGGCTGGTCTCAAACTCCTGGCTTCAAGTGATCCTTCTGCCTTCCAAAGTACTGGAAGTACCGGTGCAAACTGCTATGCTCAGCCAGCCTTCTACTTAATTATATTCTAAACATCATATAAGAAATTTAAATAATTAAAAATAAAATAAGCTGTGAGAGAGAAATCCGGTATTAGGCCGGAGAGCCACGCAGGGGTCTGATGGATGGCTACCTTGTGGGCCATTTTACAGTTTGACTTTCATTCTCAGGCCAATGGGGGAACCACTGAGAGGTTTTAGACAGGGAGAACGATCTCATTGTGTGGACATTCAGAAGACGGCTCCTGTTGTAGTAGGAGTGGTGTGGGAGGGTGAGTGGACCTGGCAGAGCGGTCAGGGGTAGGTTGCAGCAGTCCAAACTGGGGTCCCCCCACCCCTCCAACTTCCAGTCTCTTCCTTCCTGTTGTGCCCGGTACCTTGCTGGCCTTGCCACTCACGGCCTTGCCACTTGCTGGCCTTGCCACTCACGGCCGTCTCTGATTCCTCTTCTTCAGCCCTTTCAATGTTGCTATTTCCCAGAGTGTTTCTTCTTTGCTTTCTTTTCTTCTCAATTTTTAGTTATGTGACTTACTGATTTCATTTATACCCCCCAACTACCACCTTTATGCATTTTATTCCCAAATTTATTCCTCCACCTCAGTCCTTTCTCCCGGCTCCAAACTGCCTACTGGACATATCTTCTTGGCTGTCTCATAATTAAACAAAATCCAGCATGTCCAAAATGGGGGTTATTTATATTTTCCAAATGTGCCTTTTTCTCCTGCCGTCAGATCTGAATTAAGCGTACTGCTGTATTATTTGACTGTCTTATCCAGAAAGCTGGGCATTATTCTAGATTCCTTTGTCCACTTCCTTAACTAGTTTCAGTGGTGGGAATGAAGGGTAAGGTCTGGTGCTGTGATGTGTTCAGGGACCCGGGAATGTTCTTGCCCTGCCACTCAGAGTTCTTGCCCTTTCTCCTCCCTGTCTGGGAGATTTCAATGATCTCATTCCCAGCAAGATACCTGCATGAAAGCCTCCCACACAGTCTTGATATGAACTTGATCCGGTTTCTGCTGGCTCCTCCATCCTCATCTGCTGCCTTTTCTTTTATACTCTGTGCTGCAGCAACAGCCTGCTGTGTGAACCATGAACAGGGAAACTGGGAAATTGTAGCTAAATGTACTTTTATTTACAAAATATTCATTACAAAATTTTACAAAGAGGTGGACAACACATAGAGAATGTTTTATAAGTACTTTGTAAAATTTTTATTTATTTATTTTTGATTGTTTGGGATTTGTTGGGGGTAGAAATAATTAGGTTACCTAACAAAATGCATTTGTTAGGTAATGTCTCTCTTATAAACTTGTCCCACCCCCTAGAGGTGGCCGTACACTGTGACCCTCCGCCCCCTCCCTCTTTCCCTCTTCCCACTGGCTCATCTGCTGTCTTCATATCAGAATAGAGTACAGTGCATTCTTGCTAATGGATATTTTGTAAATAAAGGTGCATTTATTTTCAATCTCCCATCCCCTCTGCCCACGTGTGGGAACTTTTGGGACACCCTGTATTTGAAATCTCTGACAGTGCCTATTGTTTTAGGGCTCGGTGTCTCAGTATATGATAGTCCTCCTTCCTGAAATGCCTTTCCTTACTTGCCTGTATGGTGAATTTAGTGTTTTTTAGACCTGTCCATTTTGACACTTGTCTTGCTTGCCTCAATTATGCGTTTGTATGTCTATTTATCCTCCCAGTCTCTGAGGCACAGCCTGCCTGTTCATTTTTGCATCTGCACGGTGGGTACTCAGCAGGTGTGTTTAGGGTCATGGTGGGCTCCCAGCAGGTGTGTTTGGGTCACGGTGAGCACTCAGCAGGTGTGTTTGGGTCACGGTGAGCACTCAGCAGTTGTGTTTGGGTCACGGTGGGCACTCACCAGGTTTGTTTAGGGTCACGGTGGGCACCCAGCAGGTGTGTTTAGGGTCACGGTGGGCACCCAGCAGGTGTGTTTAGGGTCACGGTGGGCGCCCAGCAGGTGTGTTTGGGTCACGGTGGGCGCCCAGCAGGTGTGCTTAGGGTCATGGTGGGCACCCAGTAGGTGTGTTTAGGGTCACGGTGGGCACCCAGCAGGTGTGTTTGGGTCACGGTGGGCACCCAGCAGGTGTGTTTGGGTCACGGTGCGCACTCAGCAGGTGTGTTTGGGTCACGGTGCGCACTCAGCAGGTGTATTTAGGGTTGTCTACCCAGCAAGCTTTGTCTCTCTCCAGCCCTTTTTGTCCTTGGGCTAAGATTGTTTGAAGTTAGCTATAGATTATTGAAACAAATATTCTAAGGAAAGAATACATTGTAAATTCTTAGGACAGATATTCTGTGTCTTCTGCTGTTAGTGGTATTTTCCACCTCGCTTAGCAGCTCTGGACACAAAGTACATGCTTAAGGAATGAAAGGAAAAATGAAGGAAGAGATAAAAACTGAGGAAGAGTGACAGTGTGAAATTCTGAAGCAAGGACAAACTCCAAGAAGCTCTTGAAAGTAAACAGTTACCCCTCCTGGAAGTATAATAGACCTTTGGAAATCAAGTTGGGTAACTTTAGGTACCTCATCTCTTCTTTCTATTTTTTTGAGACAGAGTCTCACTTTGTGGCTCTCAGTAGTGTCATGGCATCACAGCTCAAACACTTGGGCTTAAGCCATTCTCTTGCCTCAGCCTCCCAAGTAGCTGGGACTACAGGTGCCTGGCACAATGCCCGGCTATTTTTAGAGACAAGGTCTCTTGCTCTGGCTCAGGCTGGTCTTGAACCCGTGAGCTCAGGCAGTCTGCCTGCTTCAGCCTCCCAGAGTGCGGGGATTACAGGTGTGAGCCACCTACCTGGCCCTCTTCTCTTCTTTCCACTTAGCTTTGACGAATACAACATGAGAAGGTTGGACTGCCGGAGGGGTCTCCCCCTGGCTCCCTTGGAGAATCCTAAGGGGAGCTAAAAGAATGCCAGTCTTGAGCCCCACTCTAGAGCCCTCTGGTAAATGGTCTGGTTTGGGGCCTAAGATTATTATTATTATTATTTTGGCTGGGGCTGGGTTTGAACCTGCCACCTCCAGTAAATGGGGCCGGCACCCTACTCCTTTGAGGCACAGGCGCCACCCCCAAGATTATTTTTTTTAATGGCTCTCTTGTTGATTCTGGTGTGCAGCCAGCACTGGAGAGCCAGTGAGTTAAATGAACTCTGAGATTTATCTGATAATGAACTCACATTTTATGCTTCTCTAATTTTTTTTGAGACAGAGTCTCACTTTGTCACCCTCAGGAGAGTGGGACATAGCTTGCAGCAACTGCAAGCTTTTGGGCTCAAGTGATTCTCTTGTCTCACCGTCCCAAGAAGCTGGGACTACAGGTGTCCGCCACAACACTTGGCTATTTTTTTAGAGATGGGAGGGTCTCGCTCTGGCTTAGGCTTGTCTTGAACCTGTGAGCTCAGGCAGTCCACCTGCCTTGGCCTTCCAGAGTGACAGGATTACAGCTGTGAGCAACTGCACCCGGCCTAATTATTATTATTTTTTTAAGTTCATGGAAGTATTCGTATAGAGAACATTTTTTAAAAAATGTTGGCCTGTTCTCGGTTCTGGTCCCTGACCCTTCCAGGACCTGTCTTCATTTCCTTTTAAAAATTTCTTCCTTACAGATCTTCAAGCTTTCTCTCTTGTTGTCTGTTGCTTATCTTCCAAACACATTTAATTTTTTTGATCCTTTTTTTTAGAGAGAGAGTCTTACTTTATTGCCCTCTATAGAGTGCAGTGGCATCACAGCTCACAGCAACCTCCAACTCCTGGGCTTACCTCAGCCTCCCTAGTCGCTGGGACTACAGGTACTTGCTACAACGCCCGGCTATTTTTTATTGCTGTTTGGCCAGGTTTGAGCCTGCCACCCTCAGTATTTGGGGCTGGCACCCTACTCACTGAGGCACAGGTGCCATCGCATTTTTTTTGATCCTTTTACCAGAGCAGTGAAGACCACCCTCAAGTGCTGCTTGCCTTTCAGTCTCTTCACACATCCCTGCTCTCCTCCCTTTCCTCGTGGTTTGAACCAGCGGTTTGTGCTGGGTGCATCTCTCCCTCATCTTCTGCCCACTCAGCCCACTGAAGTCTGACTTTGGACGTTGCTGCTGGCAAGTTTTCCTTCAAAGATTAGCAGCTTCCAGCTCACTGGTCACACTGTGTCTCCTCGGTCACTGGCCACTTCTCTCTGCAGTTTCTGACGCTGCAATAAGGCTGATCTCTTTTTTCTTGAAGTGTGTTTCTGCCCTTAGCTCTGTGCCTTGGCACTGTCCTAATTCTTTTTTTTTTTTGAGACAGGAGCCTCAAGCTGTCCCCCTGGGTAAGTGCTGTGGCATCACGCTCACAGCAACCTCCAACTCCTGGGCTCAAGTGAGTCTCCTGCCTCTGCCTCCCAAGTAGCTGGGACTAC
>CAUYTI010146895.1:0-28305 GCA_963575145.1 Galago senegalensis | reverse complement strand
TTGTAGAATTCAATGGCAGGTCTATTTTTAGATCCCTAAGTGTTGTACCAGAATGTTTATTGCAGCCCAATTCATAATTGCTAAGTCATGGAAGAAGCCCAAGTGCCCATCAACCCATGAATGGATCAATAAATTGTGGTATATGTACACCATGGAATATTATGCAGCAGTAAAGAAAGATGGAGACTTTACCTCTTTCATGTTTACATGGATAGAGCTGGAAGTATATTCTTAGCAAAGTATCTCAAGAATGGAAGAAAAAGTATCCAATGTACTCAGCACTACTATGAAACCAATCTATACCTTTCATATGAAGCTATAACCCAATTATAGCCCAAGAAGAAGGGGAAAGGAGAGAGGGAGGGGAGGGGAGGGGGGAGGATGAGTTGAGGGAGTGTAATTGGTGGGACCACACCTATGGTGCATCTTACAAGGGTACATGTGAAATTTACTAAGTGTTAAATATAAATGTCTTAACACGATAACTAAGAAAATGCCGTGAAGGCTATGTTACCCAGTTTGATGAAAATATTTCAAATTGTATATAAACCCAGCACACATTGTACCCCATGATTGTATTAATGTACACAGCTATGATGTGTCTAGTGGATTCAGGAATATGGAGGTCATTGGTGACTTTGGTAGTGAAGTGAGAGGCAAGAGCCAGGTTAGAGTTGAGTAAGGCATAGATGGGAAGTGGGAAATTAGAGTCACCAACTATCAACAATTTTTTTTTTGAAACATTTGGCTGTGAAAAGAAAGCTGTAGAGCTAGTTAGCAGATGCTAAAAAAAATCTATATATTTAAAAAACATTATTGTTAACTTTTATTAATGGGAAGATTAGATCTTAGAGGGTAGAGAGGTTAAATGGCTGGGAAGAGAGGAGGGGTTCTTGATGATATTAAGGCTTCTGAGATGAGAAGAGAGGGATCCAGGGTACTCCCTTCCTAGTGACAGAAGGGGACAAGATAAGATGATGATGGGATTGTTGATTATGAGGAGAGAATTTGAGGGTAGATGGCTTGTGTAGTCCTAGCAAAGCAGGAATCCAGGTTCTCAGTTAGGAGTGAGGAGGGTAGCCTGGAGGATGGTGAGCAGCAGTGTAGAATTGGGCTATCCCAGCCTCCGCCAGATGCCACAGCTGTTTCTTGCCCCTGAGATTTGGTTGGTTTTCAAGGAGAGCATTTCACGGTGGTGACATATTGAGTTCATTGTCCTGCTCATCCTCAATGTTTTCCCAGGTCTGCCAAGCAACAACTTCTTCATCCTGAACAGGTATAATTGGAATTTCTGATCCACATCTACACATGTGAACGTGTGTGTGTGTGTGTGTGTGTGTGTGTGTGTGTGTGTGTGTGTCTGATCGGACAATGAATTTCTCAAATTCACCCTGGAGGAAGTGCTACATACCCCATTGCTTAACATCTCTATGGTTACCACATGGCCCACAAGGGGAGTACTTTGAAAGTGACCATAGTGATATTCAGCCATGAGGTATGTAGCACTTTTCCAAGGATGAGTTTGAGAACTTAATTGTCCAACCATTTTTTTTTTTTGAGCCAAATCTTCTAAAGTCAGTGGGAGTTTTTTTCTAGGAGGCAAATTTTAAAGAAGGGCAACAGAGCACCATTTGTCTAGCCCAGGAAAGATCTCAACACAACTAGAAATGATTTCTCCTTTCACTCCGGTAGTGTCCTATTTGCCTTGTAAGGTGTATTCGCTCAGCATCTTAGGGATGGATTCAGGGGGTAGCAGGGACCTTTCTTTCTTTCTTTTTTTTTTTTATTCTGAGACAGAGTCTCACTATATCGCCTCAGTAGAGTACCATGATGTCACAGCTCACATCAACCTCAAACTCTCAGGCTTAAGTGATTCTCTTGCTTCAGCCTCCCAAGTAGCTGGGACTATAGGCGTCCGCCACAACACCTGGCTATTTTTTTTTTGTTGCAGTTGTCATTGTTGGTTAGCAGGCCCTGGCCAGGTTCAAACCCACCAGCCTCAGTATATGTGGCCCAGGAAAGATCTCAACACAACTAGAAATGGTTTTTCCTTTCATTACTCTTCTGAGCATCCATGTTAATTGGGTCTCAGGCTAACCCCAGTTTGATGATCTCCTGGAACCTTGAGATTCTTCTCTTTCTACCCCCAAGGTTGAGCCCTAGGTCTGACCAGGTAAGCAGTTGTCTCCATCCTCCTTCCTCGCAGGCTCTGAATCCCTGCCCTCTCCTTACCTGCAGGTCTAACTTACTCCAGAGGACTGGGAACTGCCAGTCTGTTCACCACACAGCGATGAATTGGGCCCATGAAGGAGAGAGACCATTCTTGCTCCCCGGAGTTATGCCCAGGCCCTGCAGCAACCCCTGAGACTGATTGGATAGTGTTTCCTGGTAATTAACATGCTCTCAGGACTCCTGCTTCATTGATTTCTCTCTTTTATTATTTTTGGACAGCGCACATCCGAGAGCACTTTGGCCCAGTGAAGCAGCCACAAGCATAGCCTGTCTATCGATCTATAAAAGCCTCTTGAAACAGAGAGGCTTTTCTGGATGGGTTTGAGAAACCTCAGCAGAGTATTTTTCTCCTTGCTGAGACACACCCAGTGAGGTTTCCCTGGGGGATGATGTGGACACCCCTCGTCTCCCCCGTCACTCATTCCAGGGCCTGTTTCTCAAGGGTCAGCTTCTAGATGAAGTGAGGAGTGGAAATGGAGTGAAATGTAAAGCTGTTTGTTTTGCAGAGGTTGGTAGCTTAGATTTTTCTTTTTTATAAAAAGGAAAATGAATACAAAGCAAGACAAGGTATGAAAGAGTTAAGTGAGGAAGCATGCAGCCAGCGCCTGAGCCCCCAGAACCCTGGCCACTGGGGCATCTGAGAAAGCCTGCCTGTGAGGGGCAGCATGCAGGTGACCCTAGAGGATAGCACAGTTATTCAGCCATGGTGCTACATCAAAACCAGGCTCTGGATGGATTTTAGTTGGATGAATAGTTCTCACGTGTGAATAACAAAGCCTTAGAAATAGCTCCAGGCCATATTTTAGCTCGGGCATAGCAGTAGTCAGGGCCCAGAGCCTCATCCAAGTACAACAGTTTATCTCAGGGGAAGGGGTAGGTAGGTGTCTCCCAAGTTGTCTTTCAAAGCCTTGGAGGTGTCCCCACCCTCTGTGGCCTTCAGAAGAATAAAGAGCCCTGGACTGGTTGTTGGCGTGCAGTCCAAACTCAGGCTCAGTGGAGACTTGGCACCCTAGGGTGCTCGGAAACTGCAAATATTAAAGCACAGAAAAGAATTGAAGGCCTGCCTGTGACAAACAGGGAGGGCAGCTGCCCAGGGAGGCCACTGTTAGCCACAGGTTTGTTGCAGCACAGATAGTTTAAAAAGCAAGATTTTGAGAAAATGGAGGCAATGACAAGGTGACAGAAGAGAAGTCACCAAAATCTGTTACAAGCCACATTCTGGGGACAATTTAGGGGAAGCTTTGTCAGCTAGGGCAGCCATGAGGTCAGCTGTAGAGCTGAAGGTCAGCTGTAGGGCGGTGGGCATGGCAGTGTCTAGTCCAGCTCCGGAATTTACTTGCTGGGCTCAATTAGAAGAACCACTCAGCCTCTCTGAGCCACTGCCAACTGGGATGTAGGATCCAGGCCCTCCTTACCTGACATAGATGCTAAAACCCAGCTCAGAAAGCTGAACAGGTGGGGCTGCTGTTGGCAAAAAAGACGTGGTTCTAGCTCTGGAATGTTTCTGACGGGAGGGCCACTACAGACCTCGGTCTTGCCCCAAGTTACATAGCTGCAGGCAGAACTGGGATTCCAAACCTGGCTTTCCAGGTGTGGATATAAAGCTTATTATTTTAAAGTGGTGATAAACATCCTCACAGCAAGGCTATGATTGCAGCTTTTCTTGTTTATTTTTTATTTTAACTCCCAGCTCCAGTCTTTGAGAGCACACTAGCCGTATGCTCCACACATAGTTGAGACTTGATAGAAACGTGGGGCACTGCTGAACATCAGGGCTGTGGATAGCGTGTGTGTTTGTAGTCTTTTATCGCTTTGAGACTCAAAGGTTAATCCCAGCCTGGCCTCCCACTGCTTTTGCCAATAGAGACTTCTGGCTCCTAATTCCCTCTGAAACAAAGGCTTGGAGTGTGTGTCATAGGAATAAAAGGGCCAAAGCAAAGTCATGTAGGACTGTTAATGAGCAGCTCCACTTCTTTGCCCCCTCTCCTGGGGGGTATGCTGAGGGTGTAGGGTTAGTGGGGCTTGGGGAGTGCACGCAGGGCAATGGACTTAACCTGCAAGGACTGGGGACACTGTCGCTCAGGCTCTTCTTCCTTCTGCAAAGAAAATGATGATAATGTGAATCAGGAAAAGATAAAACACCAGAATGGATTCACAGGGGTGTTTGCAGAGTGGGAGAATGTGACTTCAGGTGACAACAGTTGTCAATTTACATTCTATCGCTGCCAACCAGTTATAACTCAGAATAGGGGCTGCAGGCTCCCAAGGTTGGAGGTCTGGCTAAAGTGCACTCAGACCAGGAGAGCATCCTCCAGGGAGAGGAGGCCTCCAGGGAGAGGAGAGCTCCAGCTCCGTGGGCTTCCCCAGACCATCCAGGGCTTGGGCAGTTTCTGCAGGGATAACATGCTTTCCTTGCCTCTGGTCCTGGATGTGGCCAAAACCAGCAACAGCCCATGCTCCTTCCGTGAGATGCACACTGGATGTTTGTATGAACAAAGGTGGGCTGCATTGGGGGTGTGGGGTGGCAGGTGGGCTCACTAGGGGTGGTCAGTGTGCAGCTGAGCCAGGTTCTGGTGCTCAGAATATCAGAGTGGGAGGAAGGTGGGCACAGGGTGGAGTGAAGGAGTGAGTGTAGTGGTCTGAGGCAGGCAGGACAAAGGGCCTTGAACACAGCAGAGTAATAAGTGTGTGTGTGTGTGTGTGGGGGTGGGGGGTCAGGCCTAATGATCCCAGCAGAGCCACAGGCTTCCCAGAGGCTGGAACAAAGGGCTGTTTCCAGGTGAAAACATCAGGCCCCTGACACCTGCTTGTTCAGGTAACATTTTTGTGGCTTTCCTAGACCTGCAGCCTCTGCTTAGCAATATCCCAAAATAAAAATCCAACACACCGATCCCTCTGTATTAAATTGAGAGCTCTACCCTGCGCGATCTCCCTCTGCCCTAGGCCAGACCCTGCCATTTCCCTTTGCTGTCACTTCCCAACTGTCTGGGCAGGATCAAATGTGTGACCAGCATCTCCCAGCAGCCTACTTCCCCCAGCTCTGATGTTCTCAGCCTTTTAGGGAGCAAATCTGGGAATGGCTTCCTTGAACGATGGCTCTTGTGCCTATAAAATGGGATGAGGTTACCAATATAGTATTGTGAGGAGGAAAAAGGATTGTAACGGTGCTCCATAATTTTTTAAATTAGGCCTTTGTGACTATTAAATGAGTGTTCTGCATATGGACTCTTCTGAACCACTAAAGGTCAGGTAAATTCTTGAGCCAGATTAAGAGGATGGGACTCAATAAACTCTAAAGCACCTTCCAGCTCTTAGATTTGAAGGGTCTACCAGGCCTGGGTTTTTTGCACCTTCGGGGGGGAGGGGGCGACCTTTCCTCATCTCTTCCCAGACCTCACCTGCCACTCAGGTTTAATCCAGACTGAGACACCACATGAAAGATCTTGGAAGACAAAATCAACTGTTTATCAAATTAGCCGAATTCTCTTATTCCTGAAGCCTGGCTACCACAGGAGGAATCAGATGCTAATTAATGAACAGCCAAGGCGGGTCCCACTGCCGATTTGCATAAATATGCATTGTCAAACTGTTAAGTAAACAAAAGCAGGATAACTGCCAGGGAGCCAGATTCTTTCTGCCACTCTCTCAGCGAGACTCTTCCTTTCTAAAGATGTTCTTTTTTAATTTTTTCCACCCCCCTCCTCATTCTCTGGTGAGGATTCAGTTCTTTTTCCACTATCAGCTGCCAAAGCTAAAAAGGTGCAAACCAAGACAGGACTGGCTCTCTAATGAGCAAGTCCGGTTTTCTCCGCCACTTCAACTGCCTGGGTCTCTGGTGTCTTTTTTAGAGCCAGAAGGAGAAAGACTTCCATGAGGTGCTTCTCTCCCCACCTCTCAGATGAAGATGTAAGCAGCACAGGGGTCTATCCATAAAACTCCTCTGATGGATGGTTTTAATCCTTTCTAATTACAGCTAATTGGAGCTGTCAATCGTTTAAAGCCCTAAAACTGATGCAGGGAGGTCAGGCGATTCAAACTTATCCAACTGTATGGAGGATAACTAGATGCATTGAAGTTAATAAGCATCCAGAGGGAAGTTCTCACTTCCCCGTGCACACAGAACCTCGGTGCATGGACCTGGGCCGCAGCCAGGCTTTTCCTGGGGAAGAAGTGAGCACTGGCAGCCTCAAACTTTGTCAGTTCCCGAGATTCAGCAGCGGCAGCCTTGATGGTATCTGTCAGTACATTTCAGTAAATATTTATCCAGTGTCTGTGCTGTGCTGGGTACTGTGGAAGGCAGGGTTCTGGCCCTGGGGAGATCACCCATTTGTTGGGGAGACAAATGCAACCAAAGATCTCACTGAGGCTGGGCCGGCCCCTAACTAATCCGGGTGGGGTTCACTTTTGTAGTTTCCAGAAAGAGTACCTCTCAGCTAGTTTAAAAATGAAAAGGCGTAACTGGCATGGATCTGTCCTATGCAGGGGGGATTCTTCTGTTCAGGGGTGGGCAGATTTCTGGTTTGTTCTGTGTTCTTGCATCAGCTTAAAGCCAGGTAGGTCTACATCCATACAGCTCCCTGGGATGACTCTTCTGGTACCTGAAAAATGAGGACAATGATGCTCTCCTCACTGCTTAGCAGCGGGGTAAGGTAGGAGTGAAGCCTCATAGGGCTTCCAGGGGAGAAAGTCTGGGTCCTTGCAGAAGTAGGTGGTTTCCGCTGGGCAAGCTGGCAGAGTCCAGGCTGCCCATGTGCTGAGTCTTGAGCTCCCCTGCAGGGGTCCCCGTGAGTCTGAGTATCTACGCCCATCAGCCTGAGATGTTGCTGAGGTGTCCACTCTTTTGTGGGGAAGGGATGAGAGTTTACCTATAGCAAATATCTATTCTACTGGGCAATTTGTATCTGTTATTACCTTTATTTCTTATAAAATCATGTGATGCATGTACTAACATACCTACTTTAAAGATGAAGAACTGGAACTCAGAGGGGTAAATGACTTGCCTGAGGTAATGTCCAAGTCAGGAACCCACATTCAGTGTGGTCTGGTTCCCCGGCTCAGCTCTTGCTCTGCTTGTTCTAGGCACCTGGCTGCCATTTTTACTTCTTATGTGACCCCTGACAATAATAACAGTCATAGTAATGCTGACCCCCACTTTCACTGATTGAATGGGTCATAATTCATTCACTGGGCAGACAAGATGTCCAGTGGAAAGGTTGTGATTCTGAAGCCCCACTTCCACAAGGCCTGGAGGCGACAAGCCACGTGGTTCAACCAGCCAGTTGGAAAAGCTGCTGAGATGAGGCTGAACACTGCAGAACTGCCCCCACCTGAATGTGGAGCTACCTGGTCCAAGGTAAAAAGTCCACCATAAGGCATCTGGGTGATACTCAATCTAACAGGGGTTTTGCTTTTGAAGACTTAAAGGTAGATGGTACCTTAATAAAATGGGTGGATGATGGGTATCTGTGTGGTTCCTAGAACCACATGTGCAGCTCGTGTGCAGTGGCGGGAGAATGTCCAAGCATGCCCTCTGCTCCAGGAGGCCTTCTGCTCCAGAAGGGTAACTCTCCAGGCTTCATATAGCTCATGTCAATGCCTGGACCATTAGCCATCTGTGTACAAAGACCTAGGAAGCCACAGGAAAGAATGTGTGTCCAAAGTGTAGAAAGATGTTGCAAACTTTCCCCAAAACACAGAGTAAGGTTTCTAACACACACAAACACACACACATGCAGCCAATATCTTCATTTTAGCATTGCAAAAACCAAGACTAGGAGAAGAAAATTGTAGCCCAGACTCCCCAAGAACTGATAGCGGGGATGGGACAGGTGTATGTAAAATATCTGAGACGTGGAGACACATGGGAAAAGATTATCTAGCCCACCTATGCCCTTGAAATGTGGGACCAACAAGGAACATGGCTCTGAAAATGGGATGTGAGTGCAAGAGTCTGTTCACAGAGTTTGGTCCTTTTACAGGCAGCAAAGCAGAGAAAGAATGAACAGTGGTGAAGTGAGCAGTGGGAGGGCAGGCTGGGCCCTGTGAGTGCCTGGCTCTGGGAAGCTGGTTTCCTCTCCTTGTCAGCTTTAGTATCATCCTGCTTCTTGGGGCCTTTGTCATCTCCCCTGCCATGTTGTATATAGAATGTCTACCTGGTTCATTAATATCCAGGCACCTTTTGCAAACTGGTTGGGAGCATCTCCAGCCAGGATGGGGTGCACGAGAAGAACTCCAAAGTAGCAGACCTTCAGTCAGTGGGAAGCAGGGCTTAGGCTCAAAGGTGTGCTCCAGGGGGCATCCAGCCTCTACTGGAGAAGCTTCACCGGTGCAGAGTCTGAGGAGCCAGGGGCAGAGGTCATGCCTCAGGGCGGGACACCTTTGGGCTGACTTTGGCTTTCCTGCTTCCCCTGTAGGCTGGAGCCAAAGGGCCTCTAGCATAGCCGAGAGCCCTCTCAGAAGCTGGGCCCACTGCCAGCAGCATCATGGCTTTCCTAGCAGCTTGTCCCTGAGAGCTGAGCTCCTCCTGTTTGGAACAAAGGTGATGCAACCACCAGAAGCTGTCACTCAGAAGAATATAGCAGAGATCAAAGAGAAGGCCCAAGGAAAAGCTCCAGGGCTTGTTAGATTCAGCCTCCTGCAAGTTCAATGATGCCAAAGGCAACATGGAGCCTGACATCTTCAGAAGCTTATGCTTTGCCAGGAGCCCTGGCCATGGGCCACCTCCTGTGCAGTTGCTGTGACCCAGACAAAGAATCAAGGATGACTGGAGTTAAGGGTGTAGGGCTAGGTACCCAATAACTCAACTAATTTAGTGTCAGAAGGAAAGAACCCAAACTCTGTAAAATAATTTGCAGAGATTTATTCTGAGCCGAATATGTGTGACCATGACCCAGAGAGACACACCCAAGGAGCCTTGAGCAAATGGTCTTTCTGTGGTTGGGTTACAGTTTGTTTTTATATATTTCAGGGAGACAGGAATTATATGTAAAATCATAAATCAGGCCATGGTTTGGCCTGAAAAGGTAAGACATCTCGAAGTAGGGTATTACTAGTTATGTGTGGATTTAAAGAGGACTTGAGCTGTAACTGGTTAAAGAAATGAAGCTTTGTCTAAGGGCTGAAATATATTAAGTTAATGTAAGGAAGTCTGTTAATCAGAGACAAGCCAAGAGACATATACTGAACATACATAACCAGATTCATGCGATCTGTTAAGTACACTGATGACCTGCTGGTGTGGCTTAAGCTTTGCCTTACATAGCTCTTCATGAGTCACAAAGGACATCCCCAAGAAGGGAGGGGCCAGGAAGGGGCCTATCTGACCTCCCTTCTTATGGCCAACAACTCAGCTGTGGGGTGTTTCTGCGGGGTCCAGAGGGGGGTCTATGTGGGGGGATCAACTGGGGGCTCAAGATTTTTTTTTTTTGCATATGGGGTTGGTGCCCTACTCCTTTGAGTCACAGGCACCACCCTTAAGATTTTATTTTAGTTCACAGTAGGTAGAAATAAAGCATCATGCAGAAACAAAGCAACAGTGTGTGTAAGCATGCTAAGCATGTTAATTCCAGAGCACCTGCAGAGAGGCAATTCTGTCCCCTCCCTCCAGGGAGGAAGGAGTCTGATGTATCCTATTGGCAGTCTTTCCCCAGCAGCTCATACCAGTACCTCTTCTCTCTTCCTTCCTGCCATGTTCCAGTCCTGCATGTCACACTGTGTGTCCTGTTCTAGATTGCATGCTGTCTTGCGTTCTCCATGCTTTTTTTCATGCTGGCAATGTTTTACTTTCCTGACCCAACACTTAGTTCCCTCCAGCTGGATTCCATGACGGATAATAACACAGCACTTGGCTGTACAGAATTCGACACTTTCCAAAACCTTTTCCCTCCTTCCATGCTTCCAGCCATGTCAGGTTAAGGGTGGCTGTGTCCAGGTGCCAGACTTAGCTACTATCACATGGAAGTTAACTCTCTTGACTGGCTGCTGTTAATTCTCTCTGCTGTTTGGAACCAGCAGCAATAAGACTTCAAGTTACTGGCTTTATGTCTGCTACATACCGCCCGTCCATCAGAGCTTTGTGTCCGTTTCCTAGCACCAGGTCCTATCAGGGATCAGGGGTCAATCAAGAAGCACTTGATGATTTAATTTTTAAAGTATTTCTCTCTGAGTGTTTCACCCCCCCCCCCGCCCCGGTGTGGTCTGTTAAACATGAATGCAAAAAGTTGATCCTCTTTCCATCAAAATTCGGGGTCTAATTCCTCTCCCTTAGATCTGAGCCAGACTCAGTGGTTTGTCATCACCAATACAACATGGTGGAGTTGACACTGTGCAACTTCCAAGACTAAGTCAAAAAAGGTCATACTTTGCTGACTGGAAGACTTGGTCTTGGAGCCTAGAGTCACCATGTAAAAGGTCTGGTTGCCTTGAGCTGCCATGCCATTGAGGCCAAGATGGCACTCCATTCAAGGCAGCTGTCCCAGCTGAGCCCAACTGCCCAGCCATCCTACCAAGGTGCCATATGTGAGCAATTCCTGTTGGACCTTCCAGATTAGTCCATCTATCAGTTGACCACTGATAAGTGGCCTTCATCTGCAGCACTTGGGATAGAAATATTACCCAGATGAATTCTACATGAACTCCTATTTCAGGGTAATAGATGACCTAGAAAATTCCCCAGTCTTTCCCAGAGCTCACCAAGAACAACATTTCATCACAAGAACAGCAACTAGGTGAGCAAAGACTCAACACCCTGCTCAACTCCATAGGTTAGGTCCTTTGGCAACATTGTATCATTCCTCACTTCTTGCTAATACTGGAGGAAATTGTGCCTGCCTCTGAATTCTCCCAGAATGATAGGTTCCATTAGAATAGTGGATCTCAACCTTCCTAATGCCTTGACCTTTTAGTACGGTTCCTCTGGGTCATGACCCACAGGCTGAGAACCACTACATTAGAAACATATTCAGAATGATGAGTTGTACAATTGGCTCTGTGTATGTGAGCTCCTCCACGTTCCTGACTCTATGTTCAGTCCCACATGTCACACAATGGATAGCACATGTATATATTTATGGCTCTGATTATATTCGGCCTTTTCTGGGGCTCTTTTAAAGCTTAAGTATCTCCCGTGACAGCCAAGGTCCTTAAGTCAGTTGACCTGGCATATTGATTTTATTTGCATACAGACCTTACTTATTTTACATTGCAGAAGAGGTACTGCTGTGTGTCTACACACCTTTTCCTCTTGGCACATGGGAAGACTAGATTCTGTGCAGGTAGTGTAGGGTGGTGAAATTGAGTCCTTGTCAAAGGGATGTGAGCAGAAGTGAAGTGTGCCTCTTTCAGATCAACTCTTAGAGGCCCTCCACTCTTTCCCGGCTCCTCTAGCAACTTTGTAGGCTGCCTGTCTCAGATGGCATAACTATACTGCACAGGAGGGTTGCCTGGTCCACAACAAACTTGGTATGAGTGAGAAAAAATCCTCCATTATGTGAAGATTCTGAGAGTCTGGGGACTTATTTGTTACCACAAATAAACATAAGTATGTTCTATTCTATCCTGACTAATAAAATGATACAATAATTACAATAAGAGCTCGTATTTGCTGAATGCTTATTATGAGTCAGGTGCTGTGTTAAGTGTTTTCTATATTTAATATCTTAAAATACTTCTGACACTTCTGTATGCTAGGTAGTATTAGTGAAATTCTCATTTTATAGTTGGAGAAATTTATACTCAGGAGATTAAAACAATTATTTAATGTAATTAGTAAATTGCAGAGCTGGGATTTGAACCCTTGTTTGTCTGACTCCATAGCAATTATCCAATCTACAATACAGACTCAAATCCTCTGTCTGTAAATCCTAGGTGGCTTTGAACTGGGCATTGTTCAGAGTAAGGGCTCTAGATGAATGTTATTGTTTTGAGTTCAATTTAAATTGAGGTAAATAGAAAGAAGCATAAGATCTATTTTTAAGAAACTTACATAAAGTTGCTTTATTTAAATGTTCCATTTCTGTCATTTCTGAGTTATCTTTTGAATACTGAAATCATTCTGTTCAGACTTTTTTTTTTCCTTAACAATTTGGTAAAGTAGTGAAAGAATAATGTGGGGTTTTTTTTCTTTCTTTCTTTTTTTTGAGATGAGAGTTGACTCCACTGAACAGGCTGGAGTGCAAGGATATAATCATAACCTCACTACAGTCTTGAACTCCTGGGCTCAAGCCTCCTGGCTCAAGCTCCTGAGTAGCTAGGAATATAGGCTCATGCCACCATGCATGGTTAACTTTTTTTTTTTGGTAGAGATAGGGTCTTGCTGTGTTGCCCAGGCTGATCTCAAACACCTTGCCTCAATGGTTCCTTCCACCTTGGCTTCTCAAAGTGCTGTGATTATACATGTGAGCTGCTATGCCTGACCTCTTCAGATGTTAAGTGGGCTCAAAACTAAAAAGATTCTCTTTGTCCCTTCATCAGTCCCTTGCTGACTAGAAGACTTGCTTTGGAGCCTGTAGTCACCACGTAAAAGGTCTGATTATCTTAAGCTGCCATGCCAGGGAGGCCAAGATGGCACTCCACTCAGGGCAGCCGTCCCAGCTGAGCCCAACTTCCCAGCCGTCCTTCCAATGTAAGGAACCATGAGGTAGCAGAGGCAGGGTGGGTTTTTCCCCTGAATTTTGGGTCTCCTAACCACAGATTAAAAGAAATACATGGGTTGATGGGCACTTGGGCTTCTTCCAGGACCTAGCAATTGTGAATTGGGCTGCAATGAACTTTCTGGTACAAATGTCTGTATTGCAGCATGATTTTTGGTCTTCTCGATATATACCTAGCAGAGGAATTATAGGATCAAATGGCAGATCAATTTTTAGTTCTCTAAATGTTCTCCAGATGACTTTCCAAAAGGGACGTATTAGTTTGCATTCCCACCGGCAGTGTAGAAGTGTTCCCTTTTCTCCACAACTCTGCCAGCATCTTTGCTTTTGGGATTTTGTGATATGTGCTAATCTTAATGGTGTTAGATGATATCTCAAAGTAGTTTTGATTTGCATTTCTCTGATGATTAAGGATGGTGAGCATTTTTTCATATGTCTGTAGACTATGCGTCTGTCTTCTTCAAAGTGCCCATCAACCCATGAATGGATCAATAAATTGTGGTATATGTACACCACGGAATACTATGCAGCTATAAAGAAAGATGGAAACTTTACCTCCTTCATGTTTACATGGATGGAGCTGGAAAACATTCTTCTTAGCAAAGTATCTCAAGAATGGAAGAAAAAGTATCCAATGTACTCAACCCTATTATGAAACTGTTAGCCATCATAGGAAAGCTATAACCCAATTTTTGTCCAAGAATACGGGGAAAGGGGAGAGAGAGGAGAGGAGAGAAGAGAGGATGAATGGAGGGAGGGGGATTGCAGGGATCACACCTATGATTTATCTTATAAGGGAACATGTGACACTTTCTTAATGTGGATTATAAATGTCTTAACATAACAACTATGAGAATGACATGAAGGCTTTGTTGGCCAACTGGATGAAAGTATTTCAAATTGTATATGGAAACAACACACTGTATCCCACGATAGTATTAATGTGCAAAAACATGATTTAACAATAAAAAAATCGTTAAATTAAAAAAAATAATAAAACAAATACATTTGGGAAGCCCTGTGATCTGAATGTTCATGTTAACCTAAATTCATATGCTGAAATCCTAACGTGCAAGACAATGCTTTTAGGATCTGAGGTGATTAGGACATTGGAGGAAGAACTCACTTTAATGGGTTTTGTCCTGTTATACACTAGGCCTCAGAGAAACCCCATCCACCACTCAAGAACATCTTCAGGAGGCATTGCCACAAGAAAGCAAGGTCTACTCACACATGGAAGCTGCCAGCTCCTTCACCTTGGACTTCACCCTCCAGAACTGTGAGAAATAAGTTCCCCTTGTTTCTGAGTAAGTCATCCAGTGAAATTTTGCTACTGCAGCACAAACAGCCTAGATGGGGGTTGGGAGAGAGTTGTAATGCTTGGGCTTTTCATCTAACCTCGTCATCTCTTTGCTTATGGCACTGAGTTCCTGGGCACCTCCCTGCTCCTGGATTGTTTGGAAGCAGCAGAATGACAGTTGTTTCCCAGATAAAATAAGAAATTGGTTTCAGATTTCTGCCCTACCCAGAGGCATTTATCTGGAGACCACTGATGGAAATTTAGGAGGACTAGCATGAATCTTGAGGCTGGCTGGAGCGAAGTGAGTTCTAGCAAGGTCTGCGGTGAATGGTTTATGGTAGCAATTACTGAGCCATATCCTTAAGTAGTTGTGATACCTTCAGTTATGGGCAAAGTTGGGAGGTCAACATAATAAGTGTTTGCATTTTCAGAGCCCTGGGAATCCATAAAGATCACTGGAGTATATTATTTCACTCCTACTCTGCCTTCTTGGCCTTCTTCTCTGATTTAAAACATTCTCAGCACAGGGTATAAAATTAAACACACAGCATCAGCTAATCTAAGCACAGCAGAATAAAAAGGAAAAAATCCCTTCAAGAGATAAAGTAATTGTGAAAGACAGGGCCCACCATTCTTTACCTCGAACAGAATTTGCCATTTTAGCTGTAGATTTTTTTTAATATTTAATTTTTATTTAATTTTTATTTTTTTTGTAGTTTTTGGCTGGGGCCAGGTTTGAACCAGCCACCTCTGGCATATGGGGCCAGAGCCCTACTCCCTGAGCCACAGGTGCCACCCTAATTGATAATTTTTTTTAAATGTTGAAACAACCTCAAATATACAAAAAATTTGCAAGTACCATAAAAATCACTTGTTTTAATTGAATCATTTTAGAGAAGTTCTGACTTCATGCCCTATCACCCCTAAATTCTAAAGTTATATTTCCTACAAACCAGGATATTAGTTTAGACAACCAGAAAACAATTGTCAAAATCAAGAGGCTGATGTTGGTATGTTGTTACCACTGAATCCTCGGACCCACTCAAGTTTCTATGGTTGTTCAGTTATGTCCTTCACAAGAAGATACTGTCCAGATTCATGTCCTGTGTTTAAACATGTGGCACATAATTTTGATTTGTTCCATTTCTAATAATCACATGATAGAGGTGGTGGTGTCTCTCCGGTACTTTTTTTTTTTTTTTTTGAGTCTCACTCTGTCCTGGAGGCTAGAGAGCTGAGGCATCAGCCTAGCTCACAGCAACCTTAGACTCCAGGGTTCTAGTGATTCTCCTGCCTCAGCCTCTTGCATATCTGGGACTACCACCTGGTACCTGCCACCATGCCCAGTTAATTTTCTATTTTCCTTAGATATGGGGGTCTCATTCTTTCTCAGGCTGGTCTTAAACTCCTGACCTCAAGGGATCCTCTTGTCTTAGCCTCCCAGAATGCTAGGATGACAGGTGTGAGCTACTGCACTTGGCCAGGCATCTTTACTGTAAAGTTATATCTTCTTTATAATTGGTGTTTTATGAGCAGTTACTTTAAAAAAATCTGTAAATATCCTGTTTCTCATCAAGCATTTCATTTATTCATTTATATCAACATGGGATTGTGGTTTTCTATTTTGTTCAATGATAATCTATTACTTTCAACATTTATTCTGATGTTCAAATTGTCCCAATTTTGGCCAGTGAGAGCTTCTTCCTTCAGGTTGGTTTGTGTGTCCTTGTGTTTTTGCCAGGCTTTGAGTATTTTTGTGGCTATTTATAGGTGCTATCACAATACACCACAGCCTCCCACTCCTGAACTCAAGCTATCCTCATGCTTCAGCCTCCTGAGTGGCTGAGACTACACATGTATACCACCATGCCTCCTTAGTATTATGCTACTTCCTCAAGCTCAGATTAAATCCTATATCTCTTCTTATTGACTCCATCTTTAACCCCATTGTAAGTCTTCCCCTACCCCTTATTCCAGCTGTCACCCTAAGTCAAAAGGATGCAGGACCTGGGACCTGGACAGTTCTGCTTTATGCTTATTATTCTGGCATAATAATCGGTGGTGCCCTCTTTGACTGTCAGTAGTGTCCCAGTTTGGATGATAAATTATGTGGTCATTCTACCTGTTGGCCTCTCTATATGAAATAAAGAAGCCCCCTCTGATAAATGTCAGAAGGTCTGAGGTGTTTGATAACAGGATTACAGACAGAATGTCAGGCTGTATGTACAGGCAACCTACAACATGACTGGCTATTCTTAAAAAGAATGAAGTTAACAGCTTGCACCTCTCTTTTTCAGACCAGCTCCAGGTAATATGATTAAAGACTTAGCCAACTAATAATAAAATAGCCTGGAACACAGCTGTGTAGAGATCTATTTAGAGTGGTAGACAAGCCAGACCCATCTGGAATGAAAAAGCCTTCCCTCAGGCACCCATCAGAGGCAGCATAATAGACATAGTTGTGGCCTCCACGAAGCCACTGACCCTGTTCATTCTTTGTTTGTATAAAGTTCACCTGGGAGGTCAGTGGTGCAGCTGTGTTGGGCCTGGACTGTGAAGGACACCAGGATGTGGCTCAGAAGAAACAAATTCACTGTTTCTGCAGAGCTGAGCACTCATATTCCATTTGGCTGGCAGCTGCTTGATGATTCAAGAGTGAGATTCACCCTTTGACCTGCCCGTCTGTCTAGGACAAATCCCTGGGGAACAAGGCCAGGAAACAGTAAAGAAGATCTGACTGCTGGAATGCCATAGAAATGCATCTCAGAGAGGGCCCTCCTGTGCTGGGTTACTGACTTTTCCCCCAGTGGCTACTGAAAAATTAATTCTTCAAAGTTTTCATCCCTGGTTTTTGTAGGTGAATTGACTAGTCAGGACAATGGCTAAAGGCTGGGAGCTGCACATCAGTAAGTCTCTGTGGAAGACAGAAAAGCAGCGGTCCTCTCTCAAAGTGATTTTAAAGGTCAGATGTCCTGGACATGTTGACCTTGTCCCTGGAGATTAGAATTATAAAAAGTTTTCCTGAAGGATGAAAGATGGATAAAACCAATAGCTCTTTTTTAGATCCTGCAAGTCAAGTGAAAGGAATATTTTCCAATGGCTAGGAAGGAGTGGAAGGAAAGATGAGGAAGTCATTGGGAGGTAACCCAATAATTTGGGCAAGTGGTTGAGTGAGCAGGGGAGCTGGAAGAAGAGAGGGTGATGAATGCAGGTAGGCTGTTTGTGGCCTGGAGCTGACCTTGCTGGGGGCAGGCAGAAAGTGGCTGGGTCAGGGAGAGAGGAAAGAAAGGGGTTTATTGGGATCCTAAATCATATCCCATAGTTCTCTGCCATGGACCAAATTCCAAGATCATTTGCCCTATTTGGTTTAGCTATCAAATGGCTCTGTTACAACAGATTCCATTGCTAGTTACAAATAGTTTAGCATAAAGTAATATGTTGAATGGCTTCAGCTCCCTTTTTGTACATCAAGGAACACTGTGGAAAGAGGAGACCAAGTCATCTAATGGAGTGGGACAGTATCTTATTGTGGCCAAAAGGATCTGAGATTCTTGTATTGTGGCCGAAGGCTCTGAGATCCTTGGGGTAGAATGATGCCCTGGGACTTTAGGTATAGGAATTCTAAGAATTACCTTTAACCCCACCAATGTTTTATCTGGAGTGAGGTTAGGACAGGCTGCCATTCATTTATGTACTTGGCTCACTTATTTATTAGTTAAGTACCTCCCATGAATGGCATGACAGGCTTGTGTGTGCTGTGATGGTCCAAGCAGAAACTGCTGAGAGGTCAGAGAACAGATTGGATCAAGTGCATTTGTTTTTCTAGGGGACAAGCCAAGCAACAAGGTGGGACAATGTCCTATAGTGAGGTGTTGGTTGGCAGAATCAGTATCAACAAGGAGCAAGTAAGACAAGACCAGGTGTAGTGGGTTGAACAGTGTCTCCCTAAAGTTCATGTTCATCCAGAACTTCAGAAGTGGTCTTCTCAGGTGTAAGTTAAGATGAGGTCATACAAGATTGGTGTCGATCCTAAATCCAATGGTTGTTGTCTTTTTTTTTTTTATTAAGTCATTCGTACATAGATCATAAATATATTTATGCCATTATAGGATTCAATGTGTTGATTATTTGTACAAATTGGAGTGCTTACATTCTACTAAGCAACATAGCCTTCACCACTTTTACCCAATTACAGGATTAAGACATTTATGCTCTACACCTGAAGGCGAAGGAAGTTCAGACACAGAGGAGACACAGGGACGAAGGCCGTATGACAGACAGCTGAGGCAGATGTTGGGGTGAGGCTGCTACAAGCCAAGGAATGCCAAGAATTGCCAGTGACCACCAGAATCCACGAGAGAGGCATGGAGCGAGTTCCCAGAGAATAGCTTCCAGAAAGAACCAACCTTGCTGACGTCTTGGTTTTGGACTGGCAGCCTTCAAATCTGTGAAAGAATAAATGTTTGCTATTTCAAGCCATCTGGTCTATAGTACTTTGCTATGGTAGCCTTAGAAAATTAACATAACATGTGCCAGGGATACTCTTCCTATCCCAAGATGGTTCAGGAAAAGCAAGACATACCAAGACAGTATTGAGTTGAATATTAGAGCTTGAAGCCAAGAGAGCATCTGAAGCTAGGGAAGGCTCCTGGAAAGTGTAGATGAGGGGTGGATGTAGTTGTTTCCACCCATTTTTCAGCAGTGGAGCAGCTGTTTGCAATGACCCTGCCTGCCTGTGGGTGCTGTAGCCAGTTTTATGGGCACTGTGAGTCCACTGACTTTACATGGGTCCTTTCCTACTGTAAAAAAGTCTCTCTCTCTAGCAATCCTTGTAGTCAGACAGCTTCAGAGGCTTTGAGTCTTGGTGCAGAACATGACCAAAAGCTAGCTAATACTCTAGAACAGTGGTTCTCAACCTTCCTAGTGCCTTCTAATGCCACAACCCTTTAGTACAGTTCCTCATGTTGTGGTGACCCTCAACCATAAAATTATTTTCAGTGCTACTTCATGACTGTAATTTTGCTACTGTTTTGTAATGTGAATATCTGATATGGAGGATATATTTTCATTGTTACAAAGGGGTCGCAACCTACAGGTTGAGAACCACTGCCTAGAACTTTTACTAGGATAGTGTCAGTTTGAGGCCTCCTAGGAGGGCAGATTGGGAGAGCTACAAGTTGTGCTTAATTTTGTCAATTGCAAATAACAACCATGGGAACATGCCTATGATGATGTAAGCGATGGGGTAGATTCCTCTAGTCTTAAAAAGCTACTCAGGAGTTGTTGATGATATGGAGGCAGAGTGAGGGCTGCTGGAGGAACAAGCTTGGTTGGTCATCATGGTGATGATGGGTGGTCTGATGATCCCTGGATATGCAATTGATTTTCCTTAGAAGCTTCTCTCTAAGGAGGACATGGCCCTCTTTGCTTGTGAGTCCTGCCAACCAATGCCAGAGCAGGGAGCTCTGAGAAAGGCAGAGACAGAGCAGATATGAAACATGCCAGTGCTTTAAGGGCACCGGAAAAGCCTGTTCAAACTCCAGTGACTTCTAATGTGATACCCAGATTGCTACTAGATGGAATGATCAGAAGGAAATGGGAAAGCATATAGGAGTTTGGAAGAGGGAATCTTTTGAAAGCTCTGTTAAGCCTGAGAGGGCTTATTAGAGATGCTCCCTGATGCTCGGGTTCAAAGCCACATTTAACTAGGCTTCTCTGGCTCTTCTTTCTGAGCCTTTACTTGAGCACTGGAGGTGGGGAGCATTTCATAGTAGGATAAAGTTGTATTTGCTAATTCTTGAGGATTAGTAGAAAGAGTATTAATGAGATCTGTGAATTTGGGGGGCCTGATTCAGATTTCTTTGATTTTTACAATATTTTTTGAAATTCAAGATTCTACCTAATTGAAATATATACACACACACACACACACACACACACACACACACACACACACATATATATTTGACTTGATGTAACAAGGACACTTGTAATTGTCTGCAGGCCTTGTGGCTGGAACCCAGCTTCAGGAGGGAAGACTGGTGTGTGGACCTTTCCCTCAAGCTGGTGTAACATTTCTTTCTTCTTTCTTTTAATTAAATCATAGCTGTGTGCATTAATGCAATCATGGGGTACCATGTGTTGATTTTATACGCCATTTGAAATGTAGCATTTCTTTTGCAGAATCACAGAAGACTGGCGCTGACACACTGAATTTGGGTGGTGCTTATTTACGTCAGACAAAGGCTGGGTCCATGCTCTGGGCTAATACAGGTCTGGTATCAGCTCTTCAGTGAGCTGTGTGTGGGCCACGTGTTGTGCTCACCCGTTTCATGGTCTTTCAGTAGTGACACTTTTGGTATACAGGACCCAAGGGCAGTGAGACATGGTAACAGTGCCAAATGCCTACATTTCCCTTCAGCCTGAGCCAGGGAGATAGAAGACATAAGAAGATATTTATGTTTTCTTAGCCTATGATAAGGTATCCAGATCCAAAGGGAAGTGAGGAAATAGGAGCTTGGCTTCAACCCTGAGGGGGAATGATCCCTCAGGGGAATGTTTGATCTGGTGATACATAGACGCCTAAGGTAAAAAGACACCACTTTGGACCACGCAAGAACGTGAGCTTTTGGGAGTCCTGCAGGCAAAGATTAGGGTTAGATGTAGTGCTAAGTTTAAAGGAAAATTGTATGATTTTTGGAAAGATGCAAGAAGCAAGGGAATACTCCAAGCCAGGGAGAACTTTAATTCCACACAAAGCCTCACAAACAGGAGCTGAACAACATTAGACAGCATGAGGGCAGGAGATACTGAGACTGGGATGCCCGGTGCATTTTTCTAGGCTTATTTTCTATGAAAAAGTCATGGCCAGACCAGCTGTGAAGATGGCTTATGCTAAACTGCTGGCATGAGGCTTCTAAACTCCCTCCTGGAGTAGGACTGTGGCAATAATTGTAGGTTATATCAGGTACTGGAGTGGAGAACTGTAGTTGGGAAGAGCAAAGTCTATAGTTCCTTTTCTGCATAAGCTGTAGCCAAAGAGGGGGGACTTTCAACCTGGAGGTGCTCCAGTCAATGCCATCCTATCATGGGTTGTGCTTTGCTCAAGGACATCCAAAGGATTGAAGCACCCTATGTGATCTCTCTCTGAGCCTCAGCTGATGCCTCTAGGAAGGTGGGGAAAGCAAACCACCTTGCATGTTTCATCATAGAACAAACAAATGGATAAGTCTGTTAATATTTCCTCTGCATGCTGCTGTCACCCATAGTTGTTCTCAATCTCTCTTCCTCCTCTGAAGAGCACATTTCCGTTATGGAGTCTATGGACCCTCTCCCCAAAGTCCTCTCTCCTCTGTGCGAGTGTGTCCTTCTCCTCTTCAGTTAGATCAGAGGAGAACTTGGCTGTGAGTAGTAGCTCAGATGTGAGCCCTTTGATTTCCCCTTTCCTTTAAAGTTTTCAAAGATCAGGAAGATTTCCTCCTCTTTTTGAATGCAGCTCCATGGTTAGCAGAAAACAGAGAAGTGGTAGAAGCCAGGGCCAGTTAGAACCTGGGTTGATCTGACACCAGATGCCTCCACGGTGGAGATCCACAGGTTGGCAGAAGAAAGGGATGCTCACAAAATTCCTTGGGACTGTGGACTGAGGGGAAGTGGCCTCTGGGGAGAAGTCAGAAGCTGTCATCAGCAGTTGTCATCCCCATATAACCATGCCAGGGTCCTTCTATCTTGTTTCAGCCCTTGGACAGCATTTAATAACAAATGTTTCTCCCTCCCTTGAGTGTCAGAAGATGCACAGCTCACTAGAGCTTGTGGACACTTTGAGCTGAGGGGAAGGTCAGCCTTGACACCTTGGAGTAAGGGAGACACCAGCTGGGAGAAAAGGCCTTCTGCTCCTTTGGGAGCTTGTGCATTATTCCCCTCCACATCTGATAGACACACATGGGAATTCCATGTGACTGAGGGATTGGCACTAAGTAGATTTTGCACTCTTTTTCATGTATGTTTTCTAAAGAAGTATGGTCTGTATGGGCTTCTCTCAACCTCTGGGGTCTGACACAGCTCTGCTGTATATACCCTGAACTTGTACTTGAGGTGAGAGCTCTTTTGACTTACGCATTCCCTATAACAGCAGTTCCCAACCTTTTGGTGCCAGAGACCAAGTTCATGGAAGACAATCTTTCCATGGACTGGGCATGAAGGTGGGGGATGTTTTCAAGATGATTCAAGTGCATTACATTTATTGTGTGCCTTATTTATATTATTATTACATTGTTATGTACAATGAAATAATTATACAGTTCACCATAATGCAGAATCAGTGGGAGCAGTGAGTTTGTTTTTCTGCAAGTAGAAGGTCCCATCTGGGGGTGATGGGAGACAGTGACAGATGAAGCTTCTCTTGCTGGCCTGCTGCTCTCCTTCTGCTGTGCACCCAGGTTCCTAATAGGCCACAGACTGATACCAGACAGCAGCCCCAGGGGTGGGGACCACAGCCCTATAACATACAGGCCTGTAATTACTCTGCAGTCTCCTCTCTCCTTATCCCTTTAAAGTACCAGAGTCTCCCACCAACCCAAAAACGTCACAAAGATCAAGAAATAAATATACATACTATGTGTATGTGTAAGCTTCATCAATGGGTCATATTTAAATAAAATATGTCACAGAAAGAAAGACTAAATGAGCAAAGTTTATAAACATGGTATGATATGGGTAAATATCTACACTCACCTATTACCAATCTATGTGCAAAGACACAGATCACCCCCAGTCCTCTTCTCCCTTCCTACCATCATGTGTGGAAAATTGGGCTGAGCCCCAGCTAAGGGCATGTCAGGCCATCCGTGTCCCATGTGTGGGTGGTTCAGGCAAGCTCCCTAGAAACTCATTTCCCCAGACTCACTGCTGCTAATGAGTCAGCAGAAGGATGTGGGGGGTGGAGGTTGGAAGGTCAAGGAGAGAGCAACACCCCAGGGAGCAGCACAGATGTTGGAGAGGGAAGCGGACGGCAAGCTTAGGATGTCTCCAGCTATTTGCGGCAGAGCTTTACTGTCACAAAGTAGAGCAGGAGAGGAGGAGCAAGAGGTCAAAGACATTGCCCCTTATTGGTCACCACATATGATCAGAAGAATAGGGTGTCCCCATCCCCCTAATTTTCCCTCTGCCTGACACATCATGACTGTTTCCCATTGATGTTTTACCTAAGTACCTCCTCAATCTATTTGCTTTGTGAGTGAAAAGGAAAAAAATAATCTTGGGAGAACCTCAATAACTTCATAAATTTCCATTGAGAGAGAGAAAGCAATACATGAAATGCCTTTCGCATTGTGCTTATAAAATACTTCTCGGCTTTGTTACTTTATCCATCCCACTTTGTGGTCCCAGGAATGCATCGTCAGTGATTGGTAGGTTTGGATATTTTCCACTCTGTCTAATAGAAAAGATTGTGCACACGTTTTTCATTATATACATACTGTTCTTTGTACAACATTGAATCTAAGTAATCGTTTGAAGATAGAGAGCATCACTCTGATACTTTGTAGGTAGCAGTGAAAATTGGCACAAAGCCACTCGTAAATCAATTTCACCGTATCAAGAGCCTTGAAGTGTCCATTGGTGCTTTGAGATTCCACTTCTTAGCAATGACACTGAGGAAATAATCTAAATATTAAAAATACACATCAACAGAGATGTTCGCTACAGTGTTGTATACATAGGTATATATGTATTTTTAAAAACTATAGGCAACTCAAATGTTCAACAAATAACATTTATAAAAATGGGTAAATCTATTTAACAGAATGTTATATCGTAATCAAATGGGTATTCAGAATGAATGATTACAACATAAAACTGTGAAAAACACATGTCACATAATTTAAATGACAATAGCAAGATATGCAATTAGATAGCTAGTATGGACATGATTATGTATAATTATCCATATTACTAAAACAATGAGAAGGCATCGGGTGAACTTGTTAATGGTGATTGGGTTTGGATGTTTGTATAATAAATGATTTCTGTACTTCTTTCTCCTTCCATGTTTTATTTTTCTAAAAGCTTTTTAATGAGCACGGCTACTTGTGATTAAAGGTCAACCAACCAACAAAAAGTGAACACAGTATCATGTGTTTCTTAGTGTGGTAATTAATCTTTATAGGTTTGCCATGAGCAGAGACTTTTTATAGTGTGTGCTTCAATAAACAATTGCATTTATACACAAAAGTGGAGTGACATTATAGAAAGACCACTGACTTGGGTTAAGGGCACGGTCCCAGTTCTGACCTTATAACGGATGGTGCAATGCTGGACAAGTCATTTCCCACCTCTGGTCTGCTGTGTCCTATCTACAAAGTGAAGGGATTGCTCTGGAAGTCTCTATGGTTCCTGGGAGCCTCTAATGTTTCACAGTGCAGACACTAAACATGCAGAAATTGGAGACCATAAGAGCAGTAGAACTTGACTGGACAGATCTTCTGCAAATCCTGTGCGTTGGGTACTAGGTGATGTTGAGTGTGCCATGCTTTACGTTCGATTTTACATTGTCATTTGGTAACAAATTTCTCATGGCAATGCAAACCTCGCTTTTATATATAACAAGAATGAAAACTGAGGAGCATGGAAAGGAGAGGGAAAGGAATAAAAACTTGCCATGAAGTCAGTCTGAAATAAGCTGTCCAACTGAATTGAGCTCCCAAACTGAAACAGATGTTAGATGCCAGTATTTTTCATTATATGTTTCTCAGTATTTACAGATAAGGAAACAGACACAGAGAGGTCTCACACATGTCCACATCCTTGGCCACAGTTATGAGAGTAGGGAGGAACCAAAAGGGGTTGTAAGCCTTGCTCTCCTGACTCCCATTTCAGTGTGTTCTTTCCTGTGATTATGGTTGTTTACAGCAACATAAGATTAAATTCGGTTCATCACTATTGACTACCTGAGTTTTTAGAAATAAAAATGCTACTTTCATGCATGGACCTTTAAAATTTCTAAAATGTCCAGAGCCATACTTGTCCTCATGGCTATGAAATCTAGGTCTTATGCAAGAAAACCCACTTGAGATACTTGTTCTGCAAAAGGTATGGAATGTTCTCAAATTCTATTATTTAAATTGTGTTCCCCATACTTCCTCTCCAACCTAAAAATAGTGCCAAATTCCTCTACTATTTACAGATTCAACAGATATTTCTTGGGCACAGTTCTTAGGGCTGAGGATGTTGGATGGGATGAGTCAAAATCGTGCCTGTCAATCAAGGGTACCTCTGGACTTTTCCCATGGAGGTTGAAGTTACATGTATGAAACAATAGGAATTGCTCTACTGGCCTCTACTGTCACACACATAGTGATGTTTGTAACCAAAGATGCTGTGAGGTTCCAATGAAGGCAAAGTCCAAGCAGTTTGAAATAATCCAAATTTAGGCAGAGCTCAGGATGAAGAAAGCAGTGAGTCCTGTACCAACCCATTCAAACAAGAGCAAAATTTTCTAAGACAAGAGGAGAACAGAACAGGGGCATAGAAAGTTATAAAACACTGACTATGTGCATGCCTCTTACTGTCTGTTTTCTAGAATCTGGTATTATTATCCCCATTTTATAGACGAGGAAGCCACAACTCACCAAAGGTACTGGTACTGAAAAAAAAGGAAAACTAGAGATAGTATTTATCCAACAAGCCAGTTCAGGTTGGGCATTAGGTCACTAGGCAGACAACACATTTCCAGGACCAACGGGCAGCACAGATCATGGTTTGCAGGAAAGGTGTGGGTGAGACTTCGGCAATAGACCTGCCTTCATTCTACGAGCTCCATCCATCTCTTCTCCTACAATCACCAGGCTTTCAGTTACCTTCCCTGCCTCAAAAATATGTTTTATGTTGTCTTTAATAGAGGACTCATGTCTTATTGATCCCGGCCTGGATGTTGGCCCTGCAGCATGCAGGCTCAGATGAGAGAGAGAAGAAATCAATTTGGATCCCAGGGTGCAGAGCTGTTTCCAAGTTTACTGGATTATCTCTTTCTCTCGCCCTCTTCTTTAAACCGTGGAAGGACTTTCCCGTATCCTCACTGTGAACAAGGGCCACATGACCACAGTAGCACTTCCTGGGGTAGGCAGCTGTGCTATTCAACGAAACAGTCAGGTATGACTCTTCTCCCAGCCAACTGGATCGAATGCCTTCATGTCAGAGGGCAGGAGGTAGTAATTGATGCTGATGAGATACCTTTTGTGTAAATTGTCTTCTGATTCAAATCGAATGCTTTCCCTAAATGTTATGACCTCCATACCCTGGTCTTCCTGCCATCATCAATTCAGAAGAAATTTTTTGAGTCCCCACTTAGAGTTCATCACTGAACTCTGTGCCATACGTAGACTTAGAAGACATGGGCCTTGGATTTCAAAGAGTCAGATGTCTGAAGTTACTGTAAGACAAAAGGATAGATCAGTGAGGGATGGAATAGAGAACAGACCAGCTGCACTTGTATGTAACAGATGGTTAGCATGTGGGAAGAATGTGGGAAGAAGTGATATGTCGATGCCTAGAGTTCTTCTAAAGGATTTCCATCCCCAAGTGCTTTCAATTCAGCTTTACTGCCTGCTACCTATTATTACATACAAGCAGAGTAATGCTTAGCCACTTATTGAGTACCTGCTGTGTGTTAGGTACTGCGTTTGGTGCCACAGACATACCAATTGATCTAAAGAGATGCTGGACCATCATCTAATGGGGTAATCACTAAGTGTGCTATAGTTTTTGATGACCAAATCTAAGTTCTATAATTGGTGAACATACAGAGTACAATGAGATCATAAATGTGTGACTCCTTCCGTGGGAAAAAAGAGATAGCTTAGCAAAAACTACAGAAAGAAATTGACATTTCACCTTGGTCTTGAAAGATTTATAAGGATTCATAGGTGGAATAAAGCATTCCTAGCAGAGGAGCCCAAGCTGAAGAACGGAGGTGGGAAGACGTTTGGTGGGATCAGGGAGCAGGAAATCTTGTGCGGGCAGGGCATGGAGGAGTTGAAAGGCTCTGGCTAGACATGAGGCTGGAAATAGTGCATGGAACACACACAGCCTCCTCAAAAGTGAGTCTCAGCGGCTTTACTCAGGTGAGAGATGGTGAGTGTCTGGGCCAGGAGGAGGACATTGGGGATAGAGAGAAGTGGACACATTAAACTCATATTTAGGAGTGTAATTGTGTTTCTCTACTTGTCAATGTAAAACACGTAACTTTGGTTTTTGACCCCTGCCTTAGAAATTAGAACATTTGACTTCTTTTACTATTTTTTTTTTTTTTTTTTTTTTTTTGGCCAGGGCTGGGTTTGAACCCACCCCCACCGATATATGGGGCCAGTGCGCTACTCCTTTGAGCCACAGGCGCCGCCCTTTTTTTTTTTTTTTTTTGAGACAGAATCTTACTACATCACCTTTGGTAGAGTGCTATGGTGTTAAAGCTCACAACAACCTCAAACTCTTGGGCTTTAGCCAGTGTCTTGTCTCAGCCTCCCAAGTAGCTGGGCCCACAGGTGCCCACCACAACACCTGGCTATCTTTTTTGTTGCAGTTGTCATTGTTGCTTTAGCTGGCCCAGGCCAGGTTTGAACCTGTCGTCCTCGGTGTGTGTGGCTGGCACCCTAACCACTGAGCTATGGGGGCTGCCTTTTTTCTATTTTTTATTACCCCATTTTGTTATTATACTGTAATTTATTTGTATATTATTATTGCTGAATTTATACTTCTGCATTTCACACACACCATTATAATTATCCTTGATAGTCTCAATGTAATAGTTACCTTAACAGCAGACCCAATTTTGTATATGTGTAATCATATGTTCATGCTTAGATACATTTGTGTGCATATATGCAAAAGACCAGGAAGCTCTATGTTATATTTATGTAAAACTATTTATGTTTCATAAAACTATTTATGTTTCAGGAGTTTTGATTTTTTCTTTCTGCTTTTCTATAATTTTTGTTTTCTAAACAAAGAATCCATGATAATTATAATCAATCATAAAGTAATAAAATTAAAAGAATCCTTAAAAGTAAGACAATTTGCTGATAATATTGCATGATTTTATTTTTTCATAATTACATAATTTGTGTAACTTATGTG
>CAUYTI010146892.1:0-11187 GCA_963575145.1 Galago senegalensis | reverse complement strand
GATTCGAATCCCCAGCCCAGACCCGCCAAACAACAATGACGGCTGCAACCAAAAAATAGCCAGGCGTTGTGGCGGGCGCCTGTGGTCCCAGCTACTTGGGAGGCAGAGGCAAGAGACTCGCTTGAGCCCAGGAGTTGGAGGTCGCTGTGAGCTGTAATGCCATGGCACTCTACCCAGGGGGACAGCTTGAGGCTCCTGTCTCAAAAAAAAAAAAAAAAAATTAAAAAAAAGTTAATCATATTCTGGAGAAATAAAACCTTTTACTTCCTGTAATTTTGGCCTTCCTATTATACATACAAGAAACATTTGCTGATCGGTACAATGAGTAAATGCCAGTTTGCTTTACCCTTAGTGTTTTAATTCTATTCACCTTTTTTACTTACTTCAGTTTGTAGATATTTGGGGCCATATAAATTTACCTCGACCCTTGTCATGATTTCACAATATTCCATAGTTCTCTGGCCCCTCATTTTTCAATTTAAATTTTTATTTATTTATTTTTAACCGTGAATACATTATTTTTCCGGCCCCCCGTTGATCCTAATTTTCTGCAACTACAAGCACTGTTCCTAAGACTGTTTGGGATTCTGCACGCTGAATAACCTTGTACAGGCTCTTTCAAGTGTTATTCCAGGGTAGGCACCAGGAAGTGGAATTGTCTGGTTATAAGCCCAATATTTTCTAATTAAATTCGCTTGTGAACCCAGAAACCAGACAGCTTTTCCCATACGCCTGGTATGAGCGCGCGAGCCACCGCGCCTGGAGCCGCTCGCCAGCTGGACGGATTAAACGCGACGACGCAGAGACCTACGATACCGCGGGCAGTCGGTCAGGCCCCGCCTCGCGGCCCCTTTCATTGAAAAACCCCTAAGCGATCACGTGAAAGAGCCGTGCAGGCCGCGTGACGTCATCAGGCTCCGGCCAACGAGAGCCTCTGTTTATGTCGGGTCCATCAAATATTCATGCCTCTCCCCGCCCACCCGCCGCCGCCGCCGCAGCCTTGTCGCCCTCTGGCTCTGGTCTGGGGCGCCGAGGTAGTACCGGCGACTGCGCGGCTGGAGCGCCGCGGGGAGGGCTGCGTCGGTGCTTTCCGCAGCCGTCTCTCCGCCTGCTCTCCTTGCAGTCCCCGGGGCGTCGTACGCCTCCAGTCCGGGACCCACGCCGCCGGCCCTAGTGGGCGGCCGGATTCGCGTCCCGCCTCAGCTCCCGGAGGACATGCTGGAGAGAGAATGAGCCAGAGAGACACGCTGGTGCATCTGTTTGCTGGGGGGTAGGTCCCGGCGGGCGTGCGCTCTGGGGTTAAGGGCGCTGGGCCAGGTCGCGGGCGGGAGGGGCAGGGGTCTCCAGGAGGGGGCGCGAGGGAGGGAGGCCGCTGGCCTTAGGGTGAGGCCCAGGCCGGGGGTAGTGAAGGGGGTCCAGGCCGGGGGAGCAGTGGAGTCAGGCGCGGGCAGGCTGATTGAGGTGGTGAGGTTCTGGGGAGGAGGGTTGAGGGACGAAACCCAGTTGGGGCTTGAGGCTTTGGGCCCACGGAGCCGGGGCGAGGCGGTGGCCCGATCCGCCGCGTGCTCGAGTAGCGGGTGGGGCTGGGGTCCAGGCCAGATCCTCGGTCCCCGCGGGAGCGGGCCACGCGCCGCGGTCTAGCGGGTGTCCGGATGCGGGGCTGTGGTGAGGAGACCAGGTCTGGGCCCCGCACAGCTTTCCTAGCCCGAGGGGGACGGGGCGGGAAGTGTGGAGGCCGAGGACAAAATGGGCGCCGGGGCCTTCTCGGCCTGCTCTCCTTGCTGAGCGGGCTGGGGCCTCGTCTCGTCACTCACGCCCCACCTCGGACTTCGGGCAGTTGGTTTCCGGGCCTGGCTCTGCTGGCGTGAGTGCTCAGAAGTATTGGTGCATTAGCGGGAAGGGCTTTAGTTCTTTCCTCTCGCCCGTAGTTCTTTAAGTTGTTTTAGCTCTTGGAAAATTTCCTGCCGGAGCCTTTTCAGCTTGTGAGATGTGCACAGCGGCGGTGCTTTTGGGGTCAGATTCTTCTCCTGAAAGCCAGCCCTTGTGCACACAGGCTGTTTTTTTGTTGTTGCTTAAGGGGGAAAGTGGGAATGGAGAGAGGTCACATTCTTTGACGATAAGAGTTCACCTTCTTTGGCGATAGTTACTGTGTGTGTGTGTGTGTGTACAAGATTAGGACTAAGCTTAAAATCTTAGTTTCTTGGTTTCCAACGTGAGTACTAGCTATTTTGCAGAGCTCATTTAGTATCTCTCCTTCTTAGATTTATTCTTTCCAAGTTATTTGGAGTATTATAGCAATATTAAGAGCTATTTCCTATTTGTGGGATTATGGAGTTTTTACATCAAAAATGGCTACGGTAAATTATGCTGAGACAGACCAGCTTGTCCTTCAACCTTGCAATTTATTTTTAGAGCAACCACTTTAAGGATATTAAATACATATGCATTCTGTTCATGGTGTCTAGCTTTGAGTTGGGACATAAGGACTCTATTGCCAGTGATGGCAGTACTTTCTTTAGGTTGGCACATATTCTTTCAACAAATGACAGTTGCGGACTAGCCCTGTTCTGGCATAAAACCGGTATTTTCTTTTCGTCTGTGAGGTCCAGGTTAGGCAAAGTTTTTTCTTCCATATTTTTGAAATGTTTATTACCACTAATCAGGCAAATTAAATAATTTTTTTTTAATCCCAGTAGCTATCGTGCTCTTGAGAAGCAGAGATGTCTTGGCATGCAAAAATTAAATTTCCTCATGTGAGTAGATCTGTGGTAACAGCTAAAAGGAGAGCACACATCTAGTTTGGCTACTATTTTAATTTGGGTGAAGAATGAACAAGCCCTTGCTTTTAATTGCTTCATTCGTAAAATTAGGAGTTTGTACTATGTGATCTCCAAGGCCTTTCTTTCTCTAGCTCCTAACATTTCTATTACTGTGCATTCAGGATTCATCTGTCAAGGTTTGTTAAAAATAGGGCACACATGTTTGAAATAAATGTTAGCTAGATTGCACTAACTTTAAGTTTGGATTAGGACCATTATTTTGTTATTATTAACACAGGCAAATTTAGGCCCTTCTGGTTAGCTTTTAATTTAAAAATAGAAATGGAGGGCTTTTGTAGCACATAAACATAAATTAGGAGTCCCATCTTTGAAAAAAAAGCCTAGCACATACAGTTTATATAGAATACAGTGAAACCTCTGTAAACTGAGCACCCAGGGGTCTGTAACAAACAGGTTAATAGAGGTGGTCCTCACAAGGAACTAGGCCTGATGCCTACATGTGGTACATATTCTGTCTATAAAAATTAGGTCAGCAGAAGAAGGTGGTCAGCTATGGAGGTTCTACCATGTTAAATGAGATCCTGTTATGTGGGATCTAATACAAGATAGGTGCTCACTCTTGTAAATTCCCTTCCTTTGTATATCATCTTGATTTTATTTTTAGGTGTGCTTGTGTAAATGATTCTGATAATTAACCCAGTTTATTTCTATTTTGTCCATATTTTTTATTAGTCCCATATCCATTAAGGCACTTTTTTTAGAGTGCTGTGGTGTCATAACTCATGATAACCTCAAAGTGTTGGGTTCAAGCGATCCTTTCACCTCAGGCTATTTTTAGTAGTTTTAGAGATGAGGTCTCACTCTTGCTTAGGCTGGTCTCCTCCTAATCTCAGACAATCTACCTGACTTGGCCTCCCAGAGTGCTACTGTCTATATTGTAAAAGCAGGAACATTTGAAGCACACTAGTGCTGAACCTTGGTTATGGGTGATGTACTCACATGCATAACTCGTGCTTTAAGACACCCTTTGGTCTCATTATGTTTTTGCCAGAGTTAATATTCTGAGTTTCTGAGGTCATTGGTTAGGTTAATGGAATTACAGGGGCATATCATGGCAACCTGCAAAAAAGTATAAATACAATTTAATTTTAGCTGTACTTTTAATAACATTGTATGTCTATATGGAGAGATACAAGCTGCATATTATCTACTAAGAGGCAGTTTTTTTTTTTCTACTTGAGTAAGAGATTGTTTCATATGGGAGCTATAAACCTTTAAATTTTATGTGGATGGATTTTTTTTTGAGACATAGTTTCATTATGTCACCCCTAGTAGGGTGCTGTGGCGTCACAGCTCACAGCAACCTAAAATTCTTGGGCTTAAGCAATTCTATTGCCTCAGCCTCCCAAGTAAGGGGTAGGGACTGCAGGTGCCACAATGCCTGGCTATTTTTTTGTTGCAGTTGTTGTTGTTTAGCTGGCCTATGCCTGATTTGAACCTGCCACTGTGGGTGTATGTGGCTGGCGCCCTACCCACTGAGTTATGGTCACTGTCTATGTGAATGAATTTTTTTCTTTGTCTCTTCTATGACAGTGAGAGAATTAATATATGTAATAATATTGCAGATAATCTAAGAAGTTTGTTTTTATGCCTTGGAACTCATATGTTCATTTATTTATTTATTTATTTTTTGAGATAGAGCCTCAAGCTGTCCCCCTGGGTAGAGTGCTGTGGCATCACAACTCACAGCAACCTCCAACTCCTGGGCTCAAGAGAGTCTCCTGCCTCCACCTCCCAAGTAGGTGGGACCACAGGCGCCTGCCACAACGCCTGGCTTTTTTTTTCTTTTTTTTTTTTTTTTGGTTGCAGCCATCATTGTTGTTTGGTGGGCCCGGGCTGGATTTGAACCCGCCACCTTAGGTGTATGTGGCTGGCCACTTGAGCCACAGGCACCGAGCCCATATGTTCATTTATTAAATCTTTTATTTACTAATTCAGTAAGAAATTCCCATTTTGTTATAAATATAATATTTGTTAAATTATTTCATCTGCTTCCTTGTAAGATCAGAGCAGAAGTGCAATACTTAAAATGATAATTAACCTAGTTTATTTCTACTTTATCTATATTTTTTATTAGTCCCATATCTTTTTTTTAATACCCATCCACTAATGCACTTTTATTTTTGTTTATTTTTATTTTGTAATATTATACTTTGGTTACATGAATTGCTTTAGTACCATTTGAGTCAGCGGGCCCCTCCCCTGAATAGTATGCGTTATACCTGTTAGGTATGAATTTACCCCTTCCTGCCCCCTCCCACCGTCTTGCTTTCCATTGAGTTTTACTACCAAAGATGGACATGGGTGTTGATCAATTAGTTCCAATTTAATAGTGAATACATGCAGTGTTTGTTTTTCCATTCTTGGGAAACTTCACTTAGAAGAATAGTCTCCAGTTCCATTTACATTGCAAAAGGTATTAGTTTACTCTTTTTCTAAACTCAGGTAATACCTTCCCTGGTGGTCTAGTGGTTAGGATTCAGCTCGTGCTCTTTCTCTCTCTAACTAAACTCACGTATTAATGGGCACTTGGGTTGGTTCCACAGCTTTACAGTTGTGAATTGTGCTGCAGTAAACATTTTCCACCTATGGTATATGGGGCCGGTGCCCTATTCCTTTGGGCCACAAAGGCCATCCTAAACATTCTTTTTGATAAAGTGACTTTTTTTCCGTAGGGTGAGTACTCAGTGGTGGTATTGCTGGATCAAATGGTAGGTCAACTTTAAATTCTCTCTCTCACCCTTTTTTTTTTTTTTTTGGCCGGGGCTGGGTTTGAACCCGCCACCTCCGGCATATGGGGCTGGCACTCTACTCCTTTGAGCCACAGGTGCCGCTGGATCTACTTTAAATTCTTTGAGGTATATCTATACAACTTTTCACAGTTGTACTAGTTCTCCATCCCACTAGCAAGTATGTAAGTGTTCTCTCTCCGCATCTATGCCAGCATCTGTTGTTTTGGGTTTTTTGATAAAGGCCATTCTCAGTGGTGTTAATCCTTAATTTTTACCACATCTCCTTTTCCTTTGGCTTAGCCTTTTGGGGCTATTACAACAAAATACCATAAGCTGAGTACAAACATTTATTTTCTACAGTTGTGGGGGCTAGAAGGTTCAAGATTAAGGCACAGGTAGGTTCTGTATCTCCTGAGGGTCTGCTTCCAGTTTCTTGCTGTATCCTCACAGAGGAGAAGGCAACAATAACTAGCTCTCCGGGTCTCTTTTATGGGGGCACTAGTCCCAAACACAAAGGCTCAGTTCTCCTGACCTAATTATCTCCCATGGCCCTGCTTCCTAATACTGTCTCCTTGGGTTAAGAGAGTAGGATTTCATCTTAAGAATTTTGGTCAGTGGCTCGGTGCCTGTGGCTCAAGTGGCTAAGGCGCCAGCCACGTACACCCAAGGTGGTGGGTTCGAATCCAGCCCTGGCCGCCAAACAACAATGATGGCTGCAGCCAAAAAATAGCCGGGCATTGTGGCTGGTGCCTGTGGTCCCAGCTACTTGGGAAGCTGAGGCAGGAGACTCTCTTGAGCCCAGGAGTTGGAGGTTGTTGTAAGCTGTGATGTCATGGCACACTACCCAGGGGGACAGCTGGAGGCTCCTGTCTCAAAAAAAAAAAAAAATTTTTTTTTTTTGGTCAAGGCTGTGCTTGTAGCTCAGTGGGTAGAGGGCCGGCCACATGGACTCATGCTGGTTGGTGGGTTCAAACCTGGCCCCAGACCAGCTAAAACAATGACAACTGCAACAAAAAAGATAGCTGGGGGTTGTGGCAGGCACCTGTAGTCCCAGCTTACTTGGGAGGCTGAGGCAAGAGAATTCCTTAAGCCCAAGAGTTTGAGGTTGCTGTGAGGCCATGGCACTCTACTGAGGGTAATAGCTTGAGACTCTGTCTCAAAAAAAAAAAAAAAAAAAAAAAGAATTTTGGTCAAGACAAACATTCAAACACTTGCCCCTTTTTTTTTCCTTCCTGTAATATTCTCACTAACCGGTGATAAAACTAAGGGATATTGCTTATCCTGATGGAGAATATTTTGTCATAATATTGAAAAGTTTCTTAAATTTGGCTAACATTTAAAAAAATCTCATTAGTGATTGATATTTCTTAATTTAACTAATGCCCTAGTTAGTAAATTACAATGGAGTATTACCTGCAGACAAAAGATGACAAACTATTTTAGTCTATTTATTTTGCTTTATAAAGCTATACACTATAATTATCTGACAGGTTTGCCTAAAGTTACCAAAAATGCATTCTGTAGGACCTTATTTCTAAAATATATGTATATCTATATTGTGGATTTCATCAGAAAATAGTTTGCCTATTTTTAAATTACCTTGCCTATTAAAAGCGAGTTTCCTGGCCCGTACATCCTCAGAAGGTTAACATCTAAGAGAAATGTCTGGCTCGGCGCCTATAGCTCAACAGGCTAAGGCGCCAGCCACGTACACCTAAGGTGGCGGGTTCGAATCCCCAGCCTGGACCCGCCAAACAACAATGACGGCTGCAACCAAAAAATAGCCGGGCGTTGTGGTGGGCGCCTGTGGTCCTAGCTACTTGGGAGGCGGAGGCAAGAGATTCGCTTGAGCCCAGGAGTTGGAGGTTGCTGTGAGCTGTAATGCCATGGCACTCTACCCAGGGGACGGCTTGAGGCTCTGTCTCAAAAAAAAAAAAAAAAAAAAGAGAAATGTCTAACAATCACAGTCTTGGACTCCAGCTCATTTCCAAGACCCACTCTCTCCTTAGCAGAATCCTGAGGTGTCTTAGGTTTTTTCCTAGGTATGTGTATGGCTAGTAGGAAATCCTTTAAAACCAGGGGAGCTGGGTCTAGTGGTTTAGTAGCTTAGGGCTGTCCATCTGATGGAGTTTCATGCTTGTGCACCTGACCAAGGGACTCATGACTCTGGGTGTCATGGCTGACATAGATCTGCTTGCTATTCATATTTACTTAGTGGACAGTTTTCTCTTTGCCCTTTACCTCTCATCTCCCCACCTCCAACTTCTTACCCTTGTGCTGCTGTAACTTGTGTGGTAGAGCACTTTGAGGCACTCAACAGAGGCCTTGCTATGGCTTGCAGAACTTATTTGCACAGGGTTTTTAAGTGATACAGTCTCACTCTGTTTGCCAGGATGAAGTTGTAGCACTATCACAGCTCACTGTAGCCTCAAATTCCTAGCTTAAGGATCTTCCCACTTCAGCTTCTCAAGTAGTTGGAATCATAGGTGTGTGTGCCCAGCTGGTTTTGATTTTTTTTTTTAAACCAGATTCTTGGTTACACTGCCTAGCTTTAAAAAAAAAAATCCACTCAGGCAGCACCTGTGGTTCAAAGGAGTAGGACGCCGGCCCCATATGCCAGAGGTGGTGGTTCAAACCCAGCCCTGGTCAAAAACTGCGAGAAAAAAGAAAAAAAAAATCCACTCTTTATTTGTTTTTGCCTCTCCTTTAAAGTCTATAAAGGCCCTTAAGTAGCTAGACCTCTGACATGCCAGTTTTTATCTTCATTATGTGCAATAAGTAGAAACAACACTTGAAATATTTTAGATAGTTACACTCTCAGATTCTTGATTTTTTTAGCATCTGCAGTGTTACCAAAGGCAAAAAATATGTCTGGATTCCAGTAAATTACTGACATTGATGTGATTAATGTGTTGTACAGTTTGGCAAACATGAGAATAGAATACTTTTTAAATTCCTTTTTCAACGTGGGTGAAGCAGAGCAAAAAAACTCCCATAAAGATGTTGTTGGCTCAGTGCCTGTGGCTCAAGTGGCTAAGGTGCCAGCCACATACACCTAAGGTGGCAGGTTCGAATCCAGCCCTGGCCCGCCACACAACAATGACAGCTGCAACCAAAAATAGCAGGGCATTGTGGCGGGCGCCTATGGTCCCAGCTGCTTGGAAGGCTGAGGCAGGAGACTCGCTTGAGCCCAGGAGTTAGAGGTTGCTGTGAGCTGTGATGCCATAGCACTCTACCCAGGGGGACAGCTTGAGGCTCTTGTCTCAAAAAAAAAAAAAAAAGATGTTGTTTAGTGATAGCCATAACCATGTTAAACAATTCTTAAATAGTCTGTAAAAATCAACACACAGTTATATAATTGACTTACCAAGCAACCTTCTCCTTTTCATATACTATTTAAGATATGTGACATCTGCCTATAAAATTTTAAATGAGCATTAATGTAGGTAATTTTACTAAGAACATATAGTTCATGGAGAACATATAGAATATATAGTTATTTCTAATATGTACATACCAAGGGCAGAGTGTTTTTTCTTAAAGAGATGAGGTCTCCCTGTGTTGCTTAGGTTGGTCTCCAACTTCTGGTCTCAAGCAATCCTTCTGCCAGCCTCTAAAAGTGCTAGGATTACAGGTGTGAGCCACGATCCCCAGCAAAAAGTTTTTAACAGAATCACTCTGACAAGTGTACTAAAGATAGATTGAAGGTTGTGGCCAAAGGGTAGAAGGGGGGAGCTACTTTTATTACAGTAACATCAGTAGGATACAGTGGTAGCTGCTACCTGAATGGAAATGGTGACAAGTGAGGTTTCTGGATTTATTTTGAATTTCTGGATCACATAGCACTTGGACACTATACACATCATTTTCTCACACAATTTCATGGGGTTCATTGGATCCCCAACAGCTGTGATATTTTTTAAAAATGCATATTGCTATAATTTCTATAAAATTAATTTTAAAATGTATGCATATGGGAAAAAGAACAAAAAAAACCAAAGCTGTTGAAAAGATAACTAGCATTTCCCAGCTTCCGTTCCCTATCCTATTGGAAATAGCCTACACCTCTTTGCGTTTCTTTTGGAATTTTCTTTCATATTTCTAAATAAACTCTGTTGCCATGTATCAACTTTCTGTTCTGGGTTTTTGGGTTTTTTTGGTCATCTTCGGTAGAGTTCTGTGGCATCGTAGCTCACAGCAACCTCAATCTCCTGGGTTCAAGTGGTCCTCTTGTTTCAGCTTCCTGAGTAGCTGGGACTACAGGTACCCGCCACAACACCCAGCTATTTTTAGAGATGGGGTCTTGCTCTTGTTCAGGCTTGTCTCCAAACTCCTGAGATTAGGGGCTCCACCTGCCTCCACCTCCCAGTGTCAGGATTACAGGTGTGAGCCACCTGGCCTGGCCCAGCTTTCTGTTCTGGTTGATGAAGATTTAGTTATATTGTAGCCCTTCCCACTTAACTCTTATTTTCATCCTCAACACCACATATATAGTTATTATAGCTATAATACAATTTTTTGTTAAATCAATAGTTCATGCTTACCTTAACAGTATAAATATTGTCTGCTGAACTAAGTTGTGTATTCTGTTGACCTTTCCTTTCTTGAATAACTCCTTTTTTCCCACTTGGTGTTAATAATTGCCCTGATTTAATTCTTTTTTTCACTTAGTTATGTGAATACTCACACTGGAATTTTTTTTTTTTATGTCAAATGTGTTAGTCTATCAGTAATTTTTCCTGGAGACCTTTGTCCCTCTGAAGTTGGTGATCCTAGACCTATCTAGATTGGTTGTTTTCTTTTCTTTTTTCTTTTTCTTTCTTTTTTTTTTTGAGACAGAGTCTCACTTTATTGCCCTTGGTAGAGTGCCGTGGTGTCACCGCTCACAGCAACCTACATCTCCTGGGCCCAGGCAATTGTCTTTCCTCAGCCTTCCAAGTAGTGGGGACTACAGGCGCCTGCCACAATGCCCAGCTATTTTTTTGTTGCAGTTTGGCTGGGGTTGGGTTTGAACCCACCACCCTCTGCATATGGGGCTGGTGCCCTACTCACTGAGCCACAGGTGCTGCCCTAGATTGGTTATTTTCTTTCTCTTTTTTTTTTTTTTTTGAGAGAGAGCCTCAAGCTATCACCCTGGGTAGAGTGCTGTGGCATCACAGCTCACAGCAATCTCCAACTCCTGGGCTCAAGCAAGTCTTCTGCCTCAGCCTCCCAAGTAGCTGGGACCACAGGCACCCGACACAACGCCCGGCTATTTTTTGGTTGTAGCTGTCATTGTTTTTGGTGGGCCCAGGCTGGATTCAAACCCGCCACCTTAGGTGTATGTGGCTGGCGCCCTAGCCACTTGAGCCACAGGCACGGAGCCAGATTGGTTATTTTCTGTCTTTCTTTTTTTTTTTTTTTTTTTTTTTTTGAGACAGAGCCTCAGGCTGTCCCCCTGGGTAGAGTGCTGTGGCAGTACAGCTCACAGCAACCTCCAACTCCTGGGCTCAAGCGAATCTCTTGCCTCCGCCTCCCAAGTAGCTGGGACCACAGGCGCCCACCACAACGCCCGGCTATTTTTTGGTTGCAGCCGTCATTGTTGTTTGGCGGGTCCGGGCTGGGGATTTGAACCC
>CAUYTI010146889.1:0-26950 GCA_963575145.1 Galago senegalensis | reverse complement strand
ACATTTAATCTTAATTGACTTAAATTTAAATGTAAATATGTGCATAGACCTACTGGCTATTATGTTGTGCAAGGCAGGCCTAGATTTTACTAAGTTTCTTTCAGAATTGTTGTGTGTTAAGAGTTATACATAAATGAATTTTATGGCCTATAAGTTTCTCAGCAACAAATTCTTGACTTATTCAGATTTTTCCCTATGCCTTTTTAATGAGGTAAACAGAAAACAGACTCTGCTTCCCAGTAGTCTGGGGATCACCCCTCTCTCGGCCAAATGCTAACAGCAGTGCTCGCGTGGCAAGTCCTTCATTCTTTCCTTGCTTTAGGTTTAAGCTTTCAGGTTTGGAAGTCAAGCAGACACTGGCTGAGTTTCATCCCTGGATCCCCTCATCCATGTCACAGTGAGTGAGCCCTTAGTCTCTCTGAGCTCCAGCTTCCCCCTCTGCAAGAGCAGGATCGTAAGGTCTATTTCACGAGTGTCTGACTTTGCACACTCTCTTTACCTGTTGATTAGTGGGTGCTACAAACACCTCCACAGGGGTTCTTCTATCCTGCACACCCTGTGGGACATGCAGAGTATCACCAAAAAGGCCAAGAGTTGTTCCTTCTATTAAAATGAGTAGGGGAAGAAATAGCAACTTCCGCCAGCCAGGGCCACTGCAGTAAAAGTCCGTGTGGGACTCCATGGGCTTTGTCTTACCCATGTCACTGAGAAATGCTTTTGCTAAGTGCTGTCAGCAGAGTGCCTTCTCTCTTGCCACAAGGAGAAACAAAGACTCGGGTCGGACCCAAGATGGAGCACATTCCTTTCTTTTTTGTGGCCCTAGGCTCTAAGGAGACCCAGGGCAGGGACTCTGTTTGCTCAGATCTCATGACACCTTCCCTTCCAAGGACCTACACAGGGTTTACCCTGGAGAGAACAGGTCTGAGAGCTCTGACTATTCTAAGGCTTTTTCCTGTGACAGCAGGTCCCAAGCAGGTGCTGGGGGAGGAGGGTGCTGTTACATCGAGAAGAATTGGGGGGAGAGGGAGGAGATGGCAGGTGGGTGCACTGAGTTCAGCTATCTGTCGGATAATATTGGTCAAGAGCATAATTAATGATACAGCCAGGAACTGTTAAACCACTTAATCTTTGTCACAAGAAATAACATTAGTATCTCTAAGGTTTGAATGGGAAAAGAACCTATCTGAGGTCACTCAGCTAGCTGAGATTTGTGCCCAGGTCACTGTGGCTCCGTCTAAGTATGTTCTGGACCATGATGTAATATTACCCCTGCTTTCATGTGGATTCCTACTAGATGTCCTGGAAACTCTGCAAGGTAAATGCTATTGCCTTTCATGATGGGAAGTGGCCTTGGGCTTCTGCAGAACACAGTATGTATCTTGACGAGGGTAGCATTGGCAGGAGACCCAGGTTGTTTGGGAAACAACATTTCCCAAATCTACTAGAATTCTAGTAGAATTAGGATTCATAATTAGGTTTGTTTGGTTTTATTTATTTATTTATTTATTTATTTATTTATAACAGAGACTCACCATGGCCTTCAGTAGAGTGCCGTGGAGTTAGAGCTCACAGCAACCTCAAACTCTTGGGCTTAAGTGATTCTCTTGCCTCAGCCTCCCAAGTAGCTGTGACTACAGGCACCTGCCACAACACCTGGCTATTTTTTTTTTTTATTGTAGTTGTCATTGTTGTTTAGCTGGCCTGGGCCAGGTTTGAACCCACCACTTCTGATGTATGTGGCTGGCGCCCTAACCTCTGAGCTATGGGCGCTGAGCCTGATTTTATTTTATTTTTTTTAAATTCCATATGCAGGACTATCTTCATCATATTACCTGGTAATAAGGAAGATAATGATAGCTAAAATCATCAAATACCTACTGTGTGCCAGGCACTGTTCTGTGCATTTCACATGTTCATTTTATCTTCACAAAAACACATAAAATATTTTGCAATATCATTCCCATTTACAGGCAATGAGACTGAAACACAGAATGATTGTTTCCCAAGGTTGCATTGGAAATAAGTAAAGAACTTGGGGTTTGAACATGAGCAGTGTGTCTCCAGAGCCACTTTTCAATCACTGTGTTAGAGGCAACCCCAATGTCAGAACACTCTACCATAGATGGACACCTTTTGGGACCACTCTAATGTCTCTGGACAGGGTTGAAAGCCACAGGGTGAAATAAACATTGAAGAAAGAAATAGGAGAAAGTACAGAAGAGCACCAAGTTTGTTAGCTAAGAAGGATTGTCATAGTTCTTTATGGTCTACAAAATGGGTTTGCTTTGATTCTAGTGTATGGCAAGACTGGCCCTGCAGTATCTAAAGTGGAAATCACCCAAGTCTGGAATTGACAAGAGAAGTTGATTTATTTTCCTTCTTTGTTACAGTAATTCAGTGCAATTTATTTAAGACCACTGTCTCTCACTCAGAGGAAAACTCATAACGCAAACACATTAATCTTGGGAGACAGTATCTTGGATACTGGCAGTTTGGATAATTAGATTGTTGCTCTCAGTGTACATGGCCTGTTCATAAGGAACAAGGGAACTTATCAGATTCTAATTATCCTTAGTGCAGCATATTATACAAACTACTGCACACAAAGACATCTGCAATGTTCAAAGAAAATTCCATAACCAAGGCTTTGGAATGTGTGGAAATCCAATGTGTGGAAATCCAATGTGCATTTTCCCTCCATAACTGAAAGACCACTTCTCTCATTAGCAGCCTGACTAGAACATGTTTTACAGATTATCTAAAAGTTCTTCATTAAGGAAAATCTGGAATTAAAACCCAAGAGCATTGTGACTCTGCAATTGTCCAGGTTTGGATCCAAAATCAAGACCCATCAAATATATTGGGTAAGTTTCTACTGATTAGTACACTTATAAGATGAACCCTTCAAACAATGAACAACTTTTAACCAGTAGTGTCCATTGTCCATATCTCTAAAGTTCAGAGAGTTCAGAGGCCTCCAAGCACCTCATATAAGGATAGTTCGAATGATAAGGAGGCCTTGGTACAAAGGCTCAAGCTTAAATCACCCTCCTACTTGGAGGTGATAAATCCTTTGGGATTAGTAACTCTTCTGCTGTATCCTCTGGTGAACCCCAAGATGTATCTCTGTTTTGGACCCAGACAGTAGAGTGTACATTCAGATAGAGATGCTCAGAGAAAGTTACTAAGCCAGATGGTCAAACTCTCCTAGGTATAAAAATCACCAGATGTCCACAAACTGCTATTGCAACTCAAAGATACTAGGAGTGATGCCCCACTCTTTGGTACTTTTGCTCCCAACTTGGATTCTGCATTGTTCAGCTCCAGTCCGCCATCTTGATTTCATGGCTCTGACCCATACTTCTGTTTCTATGAATTACCTCACTTTCTCCATTACAGCCTGATATCAGTGACTTTACCGCTATAAACATCATCTATCCTTGACCTCAGAGAGTGTCCATGCAGGTATATTCCAGCTTGCTTTGATCAACAGTCATTTTTACTCAACTCAGTGACTTTTTGCACAATGTTCCAAGGAATCTCCCTTGGGTCACAGAGCTCTGGAAAATCCTGTGGCCCCAAAGATTTGCCTCAAAGGCTGTCATTTGGCAAATGAAGGCAAAGAAGGCCAAATGGGTAAGACCCCAGGCTTAATCAGAGGTCTATTTTTTTTTTTTTTGAGATGGAGCCTCAAGCTATCCCCCTGGGTAGAGTGCCATGGCATCACGCTCATAGCAACCTCCAACTCCTGGGCTCAAGCGAGTCTCCTGCCTCAGCCTCCCAAGTAGCTGGGACTACAGGTGCCCGCCATAACGCCTGGCCATTTTTTGGTTGCAGCCATCATTGTTGTTTGGCAGGCCCAGGCTGGGGATTCAAACCCACCACCTTAGGTGTATGTGGCTGGTGCCTTAGCCGCTTGAGCCACAGGCACCGAGCCCAGAGGTCTATTTTTAACTAAATTGTGTTACATTGGGTTTGAACAAGAGGATCTTCATGCTATTAATACAATGAAATGCTTGATAAGAGTGATCTAAGGGAGATGGCAAGTCTGGAGGGAGGTAAAGCCATCCTATATACTCCTCCTCCTGAAAGTACCATGCTTCCCTATATCTGCATCCAAACATGAAGTTATTGTTAGTCTTTCCTCTCATCTTTTTATTGTTGCATGTGTTAGTGGTCTTCTCAGTGTCCCTACAGCCCACCACATGTTTCCCTCCCTGCCTTTGTACCTCTCTTCAAGCCATTCCCCAGCCCAACAGGCTCTGTCTTGACACAATCATTCTGCTCTCAGCACAGGGCACATATACTCCTGTTCTGAGCACAGAGTATGCATTTTCAGCCAAGCTTGCCCGGGACTTTAATCAATTCTGTGGGCCTCCTTTTCCTAACCTTTAAGAAGGGCATAATGATATTTAACTCATGCATTTGTTGTAATAACTGAAGAAATGCTATGTATAAAAGTGCTGAGTAGGTCCTTCACTGTATAGACATTTTAACCCATTCATGCCTCTTCCCTGCATAGCAGCCATAGCATTCTTCACCTGTCACAGGGTAGAGATGGATCTCAGGAACAGCTTACTAGATAAAGCTATTATTTACTGAGTACCAGGTGCAAGGCATGGGCTGCAGCATTTGACATTTCCTTTCCCATTTAGTCCTCATAAGAAATCCAGAGAGATGTTCCATTTATTAGCCCTGTCTTGAAAATGAGAAAACTGAGTCACAGAAAGCTTATGTAACTTGCCCAAGATTACACAGATAATAAAGTTGAGATTCAACCCGAGTTGGATGGCTCCTGAACCCAAACCCTTATCTTAACACTGTATTGCCTTTAGCAGTTGACTATTAAATATTTGTTATGTGCTGGGGGTTTGGCTCAAAGTTACAAACTAAAATAAAATCTTATGTCCCCAGCTGACTGAATGGACCCCCTCTTCGCCGAGGGGACTCCAGAAATACATAAATCTGAATTGCTGATCATGAGAAGGGAGGTCAGACATGCCTCATCATGCCCACCTTCCTTCTTAGAGATATTCTTTGTAACTCATTAACAGGCTGAAGGCTATGCAAGACAAAGCTTAAACCACACCCACAGGTCCTTAATTTACTTAACAGATCTCTTGAGTCTTGTGTTTGTCTGGTACCTAGTCTCTAATTAACAGACTTGCTTAACTTAAAACATTCCAAGCCTTTAAACAACACTTCATTTCTTTAAACAACTACAAATCAAAGAATCTTTAAACCCACCCCAACCCCCACTTTGAGATGTCCTAACTTTTGGGGCCAAACGAATGTATACCTTCCATGTATTGATTTATGACTGTATATGTAATTCCTGTCTCTCCAAAATGTATCAAACCAAAGTGTAACTGAACCACAGCAAGTCCACTTGCTCAAGGCTCTTTGGGCATGGCTCCAAGCCATGGTCCTCAAACCTGGCTCAGAATAAACCTCTTTAAATTACAGTATTTTGCAGTGTTTGGGTTATTTTATGTTGGCAAGTTGGTACCAAGATGTGGGTCTCAGAGAGACTCAAGATACCCCAAAGAAGTAGACCAAACTCAGTGCCAGGTACTAGAGTGGCCCTTCTTTGGGCCCCTCGACTCTAAGCTTCTCCTTGGGTGGGAGTGATAAGTCCTTCTAAACTCCATTCTTGATTGATGGTCCTGGTTTATTCTGAGCCATTGGTTCTTTTCCTAGGAATTTATTGTTTGAGATTTTACTTTTGATTTGGAGGCACATTCTAAAGGGTCTCCTCCATTGCCTATTCTCCCAAAATTAATCTCAGTTGGCTTCTCTGTGCATTTGGAAAAGAAGAAACTGAATTGCTTTACCTATAGATAAATGAGTGAGTTCCTTAGCTCCAAAGAGAAAGGACAGTGTACTACTCTCTTGGGTGACCAGGGCCCTGAGTGAGAGTTGCCTGGAGCAATTCCCCAAGGTGAGATTGGCCCCATAAGGACCCCACCCCTAACTAAATTAATTAAAAGAAGGCTGGTCCAGGAAATGCATTATAAGAACTGATCACTCAGAGTTTTGAGCCCTCTTAGAGGTAATGGAGTCCCCAAAGAGGGAAACTGACAGAAATAAGAGAGTGGGAACGAATCAGTGGTGAAATAGTGTGGAGTCCTACCCACAATGGCACACTCTGATCCACTGCATTAAGAGCTAGACTATAGGTCAGGAGCACCTTTAAAGAAAAATCAGAAACAAATTCTCTAAAAATGAAGACAGACCAGGAGAATGACACCCTTTGGGCACCCCAGTTGGCTGGCAACTCTACTTGCAAGTATTTGTGTAAATGGAAAATAGTTCATATGGTTCATGTCAGAGTTTCTAGGGCTTCAGCTGGTTATGGCCAATTTTTGTGCACAAGTTTTTATCAGACAGGCTGATTATATCAAGGAAAATTCAGAGTTCAAATGGGTTGACCTGCCACTATAAAGATAACATGTTGAGTCTCTTATACTCTCTCTCTCTCTCTCTTTTTTCTTTTCTGCCTACTCTGAACCTGCTAACTTCTACTGATACTGAGATAAATGCTTATGGTATCACCATATGATATTGAGATCAATGCTTATGGTATCACCAATTGAAGGCTACTTTCAGATTGTACAGCCAGTTCTAGCTAAAATGAAGACATTGAAAACTCATTTTAAACTGAGGGGAAAAGAAGAGGTTTTTAAAATCAAACTGCCATGAAACTGCTTTACCCCAAACTTTGATCCATGGGTGTAATCAGGTTACCTAGCAGGGCAACTGAAGTTTAGCCATGTGAACAAATTCCAGTTTTGTCAGAAGAAATTTGGACCAGTTGTCTTTTGCAAGCTGGTGAGTTGTGTTACTATCTCATGGCTGGAGTTCAGAGATAAAATCCATCGGAACTTTGTGTGTGTGTGTGTGTGTGTGTGTGTGTGTGTGTGTATGTTTAGATGTGTTTTGTGTATGTCCAGCAGGTCCATGAATGTATGTTTGTGCCCAACTGGCTGTGGACTGGCTTATAAATAAGGGCGTGCTCATAAATTAATGAAACCCAAATGGTTTTCTAGCTCATGTAAATTTAGTAATCTTTGGCAAATTGGCTGGGTTTTTAAAAAATATGTATTATTGGTCTAATAAGTTTAAAAAGTTTTCCAGTTGTCAGCGCACATTTTTGCCTGGGTTTTACTGGACATATTTATGTTCTTAGGGAGTCAGGGTTTTAAACAAATGTTATGAGATTATAAACTCAGCCTAAGACAAAATTATCTATGTTTATATGACTTTTGATAAGTAAGGTAAATTTAAAATGATAACAGCTAAATCTCCTGAGTTATCACCAAAAATACCTAGGTGTGTAAGGTTCTTAACTACATACATGCCTAAAATGCAAATATAAGTGTCAGTAAATTAGAATAAATAAAACATCAAGTAAATAGAGCACAAAACTAAAAACTTATGGCCAAAGGTTTTTGAAAATATTTTGGTGTTTGTCTTTTTTTTAAAATTTTTTTTTAATTAAATGATAGCTGTATACATTAATGCAAACATGGGGTACAGTGTAGTGTTTTCATATACAATTTGAAATACTTTCATCAAGCTGGTTAACATAGATTTCATGTTATTTGCTTAGTCATTGTGTCAAAACATTTATATTCTAGTTCTAGAAAAGTTCACTTGTACCCTTGTTAGACTGATACATAGGTGTTTGTCTTTTAATCCTAGCTGCAGGCACAGCATCTTCTACTGATACTGCCTGTCTAAAGGTACACATAAAATATGTTTCTAACTCTTTTTTTTTTGAGACAGAGTCTCACTATGTCTCCCTCAGTAGAGTGCTGTGACTGCACAGCTCACAGCAACCTCAAACTCTTGAGCCTTAAGAGATTCTCTTGCTTCAACCTCCCAAGTATCTGGGACTATAGGCACCCGCCACAACGCCTGGCTATTTGTTGTTGTTGTAGTTGTCATTGTTGTTTGGCAGGCCCAGCGTATGTGGCTAGCACCCTAGTTACTGAGCTACACATGCCAAGCCTAACTCTCTCTTTCCATCAGCTGTCATTAACAGTACTGTGAGAGATTCAAAGCTGTCCTACAAATTGTAGTTATAAGAGCTTAAGTTGGAAGCTTTAGTTTTCTCCTGGTCTTGTCCACTCTTGATTTGTCCTATTCTTTATGCACTGGCTGGTTATGTGTACATTATGTTGTTACAAGAAAGTTTTGGCCTAGGGAAAAACTCCCTAAACTGTTTATATTATTTTATTTTAAGTAAATAAACTTTAATTTTTATTTTATTTTAAGATAAACAAAATAGTTATTAAAATCCAGGGAGAATCTCAAAACAGTCTTACTCTTTGAAATAGTTCATGTACTCAAGTTTACATTGAAGTTGGAAAATGTTTTGAGACTACTCAGATTGTTTTAAAATAGATTAATCTTGATCCTTGTGTAAGGAAAAAACAGGTTACAACTTGGTGCCATTGTTTTTGAGTGCTAGGGATTGGTGCTGAGGGTTTTTGTTTTTTCAGTCTATAAGCAAGTGATATCCTGCTGATGGGGCTCAGAAAAGTGCCCTAAAATGAAGGTCTCGGAAGGAAAAGGTCTCTGACTTTTTGTTGTTCCTACCTCTAGGTCCCATTCTTCTCCGAGGCTAACTATAAGAACCAAAATCTCTCTTCCCCAAGGCAGATAATAAAAAACAGAACCCTAAAAAAAGAAAGAAAGAAACCTTTTTTCTGAAAGCTAACCATAAAACCTAAAATTGTTCTATGTAAAACCTGCCATGAGTAATTAACTGACCTACTTGATTTTACTATAAAACCCCAATCACCTAAAGAACCCTGCCCCACACCCAGAAGGAGGGAATGCACACTCGAGGCCAAACAGAGAGGACTTCCTGGGGTCCATCACTAAGTCTCTTAGCATTAGCTCACACCCTTTGGGTCCAATCACATTTCTACACAGCTAACCATACTTTTTTTTTTTTTTTTTAGAGACAGAGTCTCACTTTATTGCCCTCAACTCTAAATATAAAAAGGGCCAATTTCTGCTCTATCTTTGAGTGTTCTTTCTGAAGGCTCCCATATATATAGTCTTTTCTCCTATTAATTAATCTGCCTCATGTGAATGGATTTTCAGCAAATGTTTATGGCGACAGTAGCCTTTGCTCCCTACAGTGCAATTAAACTTTGAGGGGCCAGGGACACGTGATGCCAACAATGCTTTTTTTTTTAATTGTTGGAGATTCATTGGATCCCAACAACATTAACAGATTTGTTTGGGAATGTGGTGTTTTGGAAGAATCTAATTAGTTTACACCTCTAAACACCTAAAAGGTCTACTATGTTTACAAACTTAGAAAAGATGGTATGCTGTTCACATTTGTTTCTTGGTAATATTTATGAAATTTTTTTTGTTTTTTCTTTTGAAACAGAGTCTCACTCTGTTGCCCTCAGCAGAGTGCTGTGGCATCACAGCTCATAGCAATCTCCAACTCTTGTGCTCAAGCAATTCTCTTACCTCAGCCTCCCACATAGCTGGGAATACAGGCGCCTGCCACAACACCCAGCTATTTTTTGGTTGCAGTTTTTCTGGGGCTGGGTTCAAACCTGCCACCCTCGATATATGGGGTCAGTGCCCTACCCACTGAGCAACAGGCGCTGCCCAGTAATATTTACAAATTTTCCCTTTTCTTTCTTTCTTTTTTTTGAGACAGAGCTTCAAGCTATCCCCCTGGGTAGAGTGCCATGGCATCACGCTCACAGCAACCTCCAACTCCTGGGCTCTAGCGAGTCTCCTGCTTCCACCTCCCAAGTAGCTGGGACCACAGGCGCCCGCCACAACGCCCGGCTATTTTTTGGTTGCTGCCGTCATTGTTGTTTGGTGGGTCCGGGCTGGGGATTTGAACCCGCCACCTTAAGTGTATGTGGCTGGCGCCTTAGCCGGTTGAGCTATAGGCGCCAAGCCAATATTTACAAATTTTAAAACAGTGATTAAAACTATATTTTGATACTTGGTCTGTGCTATGTATAAAAATGGTTAATAGAAAATAATTTATAATGATAATGAGAATCTAAATAAACTGCTGAGATAAATAAATTAGATAAAATAAATGGGATTAATACAAATGAAATGTAAATGTAATTTAGAATCTTTAAAGTTTTGTTATATTAAAAAGCATTCATTAAATGCTTGTATCATTTCCAATTAACAGAGAAATTATAAAAATATGTTTTATAAAAATTTATTACAAGATGCTTCTCATCTATAGAATACTGATATGTGGCAGGCAATTCAGGGTTTCCTGCTTCTTAGGTTTTCATTTAAAATTTAAAGTTACTAAAAATAAAAGTTCTAGTCAATACCCATGAGTTATATATGAAGTATACCAAAGAATAAGGTATGTTTTAATAAACATATAACATATATTTACTAAAAATATATGCATATAATTTCATCTAATGCAGAAATTATTAAAGGTTGATTCAAAATGTAAATTTAGGAAAGAAATAGAAACAAGATGGAAAGTAACTAGTAAAGTAAGAGGAAGATACATCAAAAGACAATGAATATGGAAATATATTTTTGGTAAGAAAGTTTAAACAGAAGGGAGAAAAATATTGCATGAGAAAGGGTCATAGATGAAAAGCTTTTTGTCCTAAAATAACTAGCTATTTAAGAAATGGGAAATTTAGAACAAAACAGAAAGTTTAAGTTATGTTGATGATTTGTCCAAGTTGTTATGATCTGTGCAAGTCAAGATAAGGTTCACAGCAGGGAATTTATGAAGAAATTTGGTATATGATCAAGTTGGCTACAATTAAAAAAATTGGGGGGTTAAAACAACAAAGTTTTCTTAAAATGTTAATTGTCTCTTAATGAAATTATAAATGAATCAATTTTCATTATATTATTCTTTTGATTAAAAAATTCTCAGACATATCTTGAAAGCTCAGTTTTTATGTCTTACTGATTCCAACTCTTTTCCCCATTAAAAAGGGGGTGGTAACTCTCATCTTCAACTTTTCATCAGCTCCTGTGATATTTTTCCCCATCTGTTTCTATGGTTATAGCCTAATATTAGAATGTTCTTCTTAAAGGTTTAAGAAAACAATGTTTTCCTCCAATATAACTTAATATTATTCTCTTGACCTTTCTTGTGTGTCTAAATTATTTAATCTGGTCAGAAAATTTCTCATTCTGCTGCTAGAGTTATTTGTTTCCCTATTCAAAGTACTGGTTTTTCTTATTCACGCTCCTCAGTAATATACTATACCCTCATGACCCTCAACATACTCTTGCTAATTCACGTGCTCTTTTGATCTTTTTTTCCCCTTTTAATCAGTTTAAACTTCCAATTATCCAGATGGGTTCCTATAAAAAAGAAACAAAAAAATCAATCTCACTACAGAAGGTTTTTCTTTATCTTTTTGGTAACTTGCCTGAAAGATACAAAGATTTTTTCTTTATCAAGATAATTCTTGTGTCATCTTTATTAACTTTTTGACTAAGAGAAAAACTAAATTTTAAAGGTGAAGGTTTACATCTATGTAACCTTCTGTATTGCCTTAAAGTCTTTTGATGACTACCACTCTTGGTTAAATGAACAACTGTTATTTTATAGTGATGTGATTCTACTTGAACATATATGTTAAATTTGCAATATTTGACAAACTTTCAAAAGATAATTCTAAATTCAGTCCTTTTAACTTCAAAATTACTTATAACAGAGCTACTAAAAGTCCAAGAGAAACTTAAGAAGCTACTTGGTATGCTAAAACCTTATGGAAAGCATTGTCAAAATATGAAGTGATGGGTGGCGCCTGTGGTTCAAAGGAGTAGGGCCCCATATACCAGAGGTGGCAGGTTCAAACCCAGCCTTAGTCAAAAATTGCAAAAAAAAAAAAAAAATGAAGTGGTATTTCACTTTTGTTGGGTTGTATCTATATAAATAGATTATGAATATCTATAACAAAACTGTATGACATTCCTAAAATTCTAATGTGACTTGGTATATATTATCAATAATAATTATATATGCTAAATTGTTGCGTGCTACAGAAATAACCACATCTCCTTTATGTCTTTAACCATGACTATTCTAAGACTCTTATCATCCACAGACAGTTATTTTACTTTGATTCTTCTCAGACGACAGTTCATAATCAACTACCGTCAAGATCTGCTTCTGTAAGAAAAAGTCATGGAAAGAACTGAAATATATTTATGACTTTTCATTTAAAATATCACTGATTCTCTTACTTCATTTTCCAGAGTCATGACAAGTTTTGAGTATATAGCAAAGTTTACCTGTTATTTCCAGGACAAAAAACTATTGTACCCACTGGGCCCAACCTGTTAGTCATTGCCAAAACCCTGCTACCAAAACTACAAAAATCCTCCCTCTAGGCCCAGGGACCATTGCGGAAGAAGGGCGTGCAAGATTGTAAGGGCCAACTTTGAGGGATGGAATTAGTTCAGATCAAGGATGGACACACAGAAGCCTAAACAAATACTAAATGAGAGACTTTGCCTTACGGGGCCACATGGTCCAAACATCCATCCCAAACATGCAGAATTTCCTGCTACTCATAGTCTTAAATTGTCCTGTGTATAATTGTTTTCAGCTATGGGGTTTATGCAAATAAAGGTATAACAAAAAATGTATTGGCCACCACTTTAAAAAAATTGCTAAAGAGACTAAACTATTGTGACCTAACAGAAGTCTCTAAATTCTTTAGCATAAATGGTTAATAATGTTTATGTTTTATATAACAAATTGCTGTAAGTCTACAACTAAACCCAAGAATACAGTAGCTCAACACTTAACAGATAAATTAATTTTCTAGCCTTGCCTTAGACATTTTGGTATTTATTCTTAGGTTACCTAAAAGATTTCAAAGAGTTCATGAGTGCCTGTCCACCTCCAGTCTCATATGGCCTGGAACACTTAATTGGCTGTAAGCCCTTTTTTGTTTCTAAGTCCCCTTGGCTACAAGGGTCCCACCGAGGGCCTGGATGGACCCAGGGCAGGTAGCCACACCACCCTGGCAACGATGGGACAAAATAAGAGTTTGGTTACTGATACTATCTCTGGCAGATTCTGGCCAAAAGGGAGGAATTGTAAACTAAAATAAAATCTTGAGCTCCCCCCGCACCAGCTGACTGAATGGACCCCTCTTAGCCAAGGGGACCCCAGAAATACACTAAGCCTGAGTTGCAAGCCATGAGAAGGGAGGTCAGACATGCCTCATCAGGACCCCCTCCCTTCTTGGAGGTATCCTTTGTAACTCACTCAGAGGCTGAAGGCTATGCAAGATAAAGCTTAAAGCATGCCTGCAGGTCCTCAATTTATTTAACTGATCACTTGAGTCTGGTGTCTGTCTGGTGATTTGTCTCTAATTAACAGGCTTTCTTAGCTTAGCTTAGCTTAAAACATCCCAAGCCTTTAAACAACACTTCGTTCTTTAAACAATTATAAATCAAAGAATCTTTAAGCCCAGCTATAACCTGTAAGCCCCTCAACCCCATTTTGAGATGTTCCACCTTTTGGAGCAAACTAATATATCCTGTTTAAGTATTGATTTATGACTGCATGTGTAATTCCTGTCTCCATGAAATGTATCAAAGCACACTGTAACCCAATTATAGTGAGTCCACTTGCTTAAAACTATTGGGGCATGGCTCTGGGCCATGGTCCTCAAACTTGGCTCAGAATAAACCTCTTTAAATTATCTTACAGAGTTTGGGTTATTTTCCATTGACAAAGTGCTCCTCCTTTTCTAAGAATTTTTTCAGCCCCAAGATTTCTCCTTCCTGTGGGCTCTCACTTGCCCTGTCAGTGTTTCTCATTAAGTGGCTAATCACTTTCTGAGCCTCCCACCCAGCCCACAACTAATTAACTGGGAAGCTCCTGGCCTGGCACATAGTAGCCACTAAATAAATATCAACTGGGTAATAATTGACATAACTGCCATTTATTACGGAATCTACAAGTTGGGATAATCATGATGAAAACAGTAGCATTCATCTTCTATTACTCAACCATCAAAGTACCTACAATGTCCCAGATAAGCCAAGAAAAATTTTGAATTTTGAAATGGGCAAATAGTTTGGTTGCTAAATGTTCTCTTTAGCACACCTTTCTGTGGTTTCCTCTGCTTTTTATTGACTTTGAGCTACTTTGCAATGTCGTAAATTGGAAAAAACAGATAACAATGTAAATGATGCTTATCCATAGAAATGCAAAGGAATTAGGTCCTGTGAAATGCAATAGATTATTACCCTGAGGGCAGACCATTTTTACATTTATTTGAAAATTCCTTTCATCATACTTATTGCCCATATAGTTCCAATTTTTTCAATTCTCCTTTAAACTTGTAACATCTTTCTAGTTCCTTTGTTAATCAATGAATTAAATAAAGCCTATGATATGTGTTCATTTTATATTTGTATATTTATGATTTTACCTTTTTAAAAAAGTGCCCATTTATAAATATCATAAAGTGCTCAAAAGGAAACATGTCTACCCAAGGTTCAAAGTAAACTTGAGAATCTCTAAACATAAATCTTAATGCTGTTGCTTAGCTATAAATTCCTAGAGCTGCAGTACACAACTTCTGGGCTGTGAACTGGTACTGGTCCCTAGCCTGTTAGGCACTGGGCCACACCGTAGGAGATAAGCAGTGGGCAAAAGAGCAAAGCTTCATCTGTATTGACAGCTGCTCCCTGTCATTTGCATCATTGCCTGAGCTCTGCCTCCTGTCAGATTATCTCCCTCCCCCTGGGAATTTCCCATTGGGAAAATTGTTTGGGTTTTTTTTTGTTGTTGTTTGTTTGTTTGTTTGTTTTAAGATAGAATCTCACTTTGTTGCCCTTGGTAAAGTGCTATGGCATCATAGCTCACAGCAACCTCAGAACCCTGGGCTCAAGTAATCCTCCTGCCTCAGCCTCAGCCTCCCAAGTAACTTGAACTACAGGCATCCGCTACAATGCCCAGCTATTTTTAGAATTAGGGTCTCGTTCTTGCTTAGGCTAGTCTTGAACTGGTGATCTCAGGGCAGTCCACTCACCTCTGTCTCCCAGAGTGCCAGGATTACAGACATGAGCCACTGCACCCAGAAGGGAAAATTGTCTTTCATGAAACTGGTCCCTGGTGCCATAAAGGTTGGAGACCACTGTCCTAGAGTGTCTTCTCACTTCAGAGATTTCTTTTGTTTATTGAGATATTATTCAGATAGGCATAGTGTTCAGTGGTTTCTGTAGTATATTCTCAACATTGTATAATTATCACCACCTCACAACTCCAGAATGTCTTTATCACCCAAAAGGAAAGCCCATACCTATTAGCAGCCCCTCTATACTCTCACCCCTTCCCCTGACAACAGCCTTCTACTTTCTGTCTGTGTATATTGACTGCTTCTAGACATTTCATTTAAATGTAATCATATAATATACGATTCTTTTATATCTGGCTCTATCACTAAGCAGGATGTTTTCCAATTTAATCCATGTTGCAGTCTTTCTCAGTACTCCATTCCTTTTTATAGCTGAATGGTATTCCTCTGAATGGGTAGACGTTTTATTTGTTCATCTCTTGGACCTTTGAGTTCCTTTTTTGGCAGTCATGAATAATGCTGTTACGAACATTCCTGCACATGGTTTCCGTTGACATACCTGTTAAACTCTGTGGTGTGTAGGGGGAGGCGAAATTCCCAGTCATGGGGTAACTGTGTTTCACTTTCTAAGGAGCTGCCAAAACGTTTTCAGAGTAGCTTCTTCTTTTTTTTTTTTCTCAGTTAATGCATTTTTATTTTTTTTTCATGTCATTTTCTCAGTTATTGCTTTAAAACGTTCACATTCTACTCTTAGAAAGATTCACCTGTACCCCTATAAGACAAACCTCAAAAGTGATCCCTCCAAACCTCCTCCCTCCTCTCATTCCCCCCTCCCTTGTCCCTCCCCCCTCCGCATGTTCTTAGGCTATTTGGTTATAGCTTTCATATAAAAGGTTTAGATTAGTCTCATAATAGAGGTGTGTACATTGGATACTTTTTCCTCCATTCTCGTGATACTTTGCTCAGAAGAACATTCTCCAGTGCCATCCATGTGAACATGAAGGATGTAAATTCTCCATCCTTCTTAATGGCTGCATAGTACTCCATGGTGTACATATACCACAGTTTATTGATCCATTCGTGGATCGATGGGCACTTGGGCTTCTTCCATGACCTGGTGATACAAGAGAACTACAACTTCTCTAGATTCTGGCAATGGAGATTTCTTTTTGCAAAAAAAAGAAAAAGAAAACACCTAAGAAAGTAAAGCTCTGGAGTAGATGAGGTAGCCCTTGTGTAGTCACCACGTCCCACCTCTCATGGGTCACTGCATGCAGGACACTGGGCTCTGCCAACTCTTTCTCAAGAAGCACCCTTATTCCTTCATGCTATAGCCCACATGGGACACCAATTTCCAGAAGAATGTCAGAATTTGCTTCGTCTCCCTGATCTCCTGGCCCAATTGGTGGGAGGAGGCTGGGTGATTTCATACTTGCATCACATCTGACATTCCCAATCAGGTATGGCCCACTGGGAGCTCAGAAATTCATCAGCCCTCCTGTCTTTCAAGCCGCTACCCTCTGTGACTTGACCTGGTTGGCTACTACTATCTTCCTTTCAAGCATTGAGAGTCTTAGGACTAAATGTCACTTAAGTAATGTTGCTGGGTAAGCCAGCACCTAGCTTTAACCCAGGCCAGGTACTGAGAAAACATGAGAATAAGGAACTTTCACACCCACCCATGGCCCTTTCCAGTTCTAAACAAGTTCCAGCCCCTCCAATACATGAAGTACAGGAATTATAGTAGATCAATGGTTATGAGCTTGAGTTTGAGCTTTGGAATTAAACTGATCCAAATGGAATTTCTGGCTGCAATCACCTGAGTGAACTTCAGTACATTAATGATGCTCTTGGAGTATCAGTTATGTCATCTCGAAAGCAGGGGGCAAGTTTACAGTTTGTCTAAAATGAAATATTACACATGAACCAATGTGAGCATAGGAAGGGCCTTTAGGAGGTGATTAAGTCATGAGCGCCCTCATGGATGGGATTAGAGGACTTTAATACAAGGGGCTTGAGCAAGTGAGGGCACCCCTTTCTTCTCTGTTTGCCCTTCTGCTTTGGGCCATGTGAGGACACAGCATTCACCCCTTCTACCTTGGGAGGGCATGGCATGAAGACCCTCCCCAGACACTGCAGGCCAGCAGCTCCATCAGGGCCTCTAGAACTGTGAGCAACAAAGTATAAATTTCTATTATTTATAAATTACCCAGTCTGCAGTATGTTGCTATAACAGCACAAATGAACTAAGATGGCCACACACATCCCTAAGTTACTTCATGATTCCCAAACACACCAGCCCCTTAGCAGATGGGTCCAGTGAGCACAGATAGTGACCACTATGTATGTCTCACCTCTGGGTGGTATAATCCTCTAAGCTCTGAGACTATCCCCTCTGCTTCTTGAATCCTGCCCTGTCACTCCCTCCACTAGATTCCGCTGTTGTTACCCATGGGCTCCTTTCTGCTATTTGGGGCCATGATTTCTCTCTCTGCATGTTTAGGCTCCTCGGCTGACATAAAGAAGGAGAGAAAGTAGCAAATATTTGTTGGATATATGGCTTTGTGTATTTGATCTCATTCTGTCTTGAGAGTTATTATAATCCCATTTTATAGGTGAAGAACCTGAGGCTCCATATCGCTTATGTTGCTATTAAGCCAAGACATAGCGTTAGGCCAAGCCAGATCATTTGCCCTAAGTCATTAGGTTTGGTGGAGGATAAACAGGGGGCAAGGAAGTGGCCAAGGGCAGATAGTAGGAATTAAATTGTAGCTAAGAACCAAATTGTGGCTAAGAACTATTCCCTGGAGGGAATACACAATAAGGATCCCCTAGTGATCTTTAATTGACCTGGAGCTTATTACCATCTAATTAGCATATCATGGATGGAATTTTGATGAAGGATTCTGGGAGCACAAATGTGTAGTAAGGAAACTGTTATATGAGCTAACCTGGTATGTAACCTGTTATATGGTCTATTATAGAACCTCAACCCCTCAATCACTAGAAAGGTGGGAAACAGCAACTAATCCTCCCAGGAGAGAGGTGGGACAAAGTAGTGAGATTATAAAAGACAGGGAGTGCTCAGACTTTGGAATCGCTCTCCACTCAGAGAGAATGACTCAGCTCTCTTCCTGAGATGAGATTTAACATTTTGCAATAAATGTTATGTGTGTGTGATTACTTTGTATCTGTGATCACTCCATCACAGCTTACTGTGCTTTCAACTTCTTTAGAAAATAATTTAATTAATGATCTTTAAAAATTTTCATAGCACACCTAAGATCCTCTCACAGCCCATCAGTGTGCCACAGCATGCTGGTTGAAAATCACTGTGGTATATATCCAAAGGCAATAAAATCAGTATATCAAGGTGAAATCTGCATTTTTTTTTGAGACAGCATCTCACTTTGTCACCCTTAGTAGAGTCCCATGACATCATAGCTCATGTCAACCTCAAACTCTTGGGCTCAAGTGATCCTCTTGCCTCAGCCTCCTGAGTAGCTGGGACTACAGTTACCTGCCATATCATCCAACTATTTTTTAGAGACAAGGTCTCACTCTTGCTTGGGCTGGTCTTGAACTCATGAGCTCAAGCAATCCACCTCCCTTAGCCACCCAGAGTGCTAGGATTGCAGGTATAAGCCACCATGCTCAGCCTGAAATCTGCATTTTTATGTTTACCGCAGCAGTATTAATGTTAGCCAAGATATGGAATCAACCTAAGCACCCATCAGTGGATGAATGGATAAAGGAAATGTAGTATATATACACAGTGGGATACTATGCAGCCATCAAAAAAGAAATGCTATTATTTGTGACAACATGGATGAGCCTGGAGGACACTGTGCTAAGTGGAATAAGCCAGGCACAGGAACAGGACAAATACCACGTGATCTCACTCACATTGGAATCTAATTTAACAAAATTCATCTCTATTTCTTTATTAGGTAGATTTACAGACTCTCTCCAGCAAGAAGAATCCTTCCTTTTCAAAAGAAGAGTTGAGGGAGGAAAGACAAAATCTGTGCTGGTAGTTAGGGACCCCTCTGTGGAGGGCTGGGTGATGAGGAAGGCTGATGGCTTCTGGCCAGATGGCTGAGTACTGAGGGTGTCTGTAGAACCCTTAGGACCACCTGTGCCAGACACTGAACCTCTGAGTCATCCCATCTGCCAGCCTGGCACCGTCTTTCTTTGTTAGTTGGAAACCTGAAGTTCCCTGTCCTGAAGACACTATTACCTGCCTGGGACCAATTTCCTGCTCATCCTTTCTAGCTCATCTCCCAGGTACTGGCCCTTCTTGGTGCTCTCCTGGGCATGATGCACAATACTGTGGGTGGCACCCTACGTGGTGCACACTGCCCTTCTGAATCAACTTCACCAGTCCCTCTTGATTAGTTGTCCATGTATTTTAACATCTTCCTGGAATTAGACTAGTATTTCTGCATCCTTGGATATAATTTGCAATGTGTTCATAGTTGCTGCTACTTGTGCCACTATAATTGTCCCTGCAAACCTTTATACCTCACTTACTTCCTATGGCACCTAGTACCTCATGGCAGGGTTCTAGTCCACAGCTGGAAGCCAATGCCCATATTGCTCTGCTCTAAACAATCAGTTTTGCATTAGAGTCCCAAAATTATGTTGTTAAGAAAACTCATATTCTAAAAAATATGAACTCCTGACTATGGGTTTCAAGTCCTTTGAGTACCTCTTGGTTTTCACTTGTACCAACATGTTAATCAGCTATTGCATTTTCAGTGGCACGTAACCATAAGCATTCATTCCACACCTGTCAGCTGGCCAGGGCTTGCTGATCTAGGCTGGGCTTGGCTACAAGTTGTAGACGGTGCCCTGGTCTGCTCCACATGTCTCTCATCCTCCTTACACTACTGGCTGTCCAACGCATGCCATTTTTATGGTGAAATGCAAGAGTGTAAGAGGACAAGCCCAGCTTCATAAGTGAATTTTAAACCTTTGGTCACAGCGTGTTGGTTAAAGACAATTGTTCAAAGCAAGTCACATGACAAAGATCTAATCAAGTGGCAAGAAAATATACCCCTCCCATGGAAAGGGTAGGGAGAATAAATATTCTCTAGGCAATAAACTCATCTACTCCTCTCCCGTGTTCTGACCACACTCTAGCCACTCTGGATCTTTCTCTGTTCTTTGAATCTGCTAAACCCATTCCTGCCCCAGGGTCTCTGCACTTATACTCCCCTCTGCCTTTCCAAACACTGACTCCTTGTCATCTTATTGTAAGTGATTCCTATTCAGGGAGATCTTTCCCTGACCAGCCTCTTTTACCCCCAGCACTTTTTATATTTTGCCCTAGCACTTATTGCTATGTGAAATTACCTTAATTGCCATCTCCCCTTACCCCATGAGCAAGAACGTAAGCTCCATGAACACAGTCTTGTTCACACTGCATCTCCAGTGCTAGAGCAGCATTTGGTCCTTAGGAAGCTATCTATAAATGTTTGCTGAGTAAAGAAATGGCTTATAAAAAAAATACAATGTTTGGTGGCGCCTGTAGCTCAAGTAGCTAAGGCACCAGACTTATACACCAGAGCTGGCGGGTTCAAATCTGTCCCAGGTCTGCCAAACAATGACAACTACAACTAAAAAAATAGCCAGGTGTTGTGGCAGGTGCCTGTAGTCCCAGCTACTTGGGAGGCTGAGGCAAGAGAATCACTTAAGCCCAGGAGTTGGAGGTTGCTGTGAGCTGTGCTGCCATGGCACTCTAACCAGAGTAATCACTTAAAGCTTTGTCTCAAAACAAAAACAAAACAATGTTTGATCAAAACTGAACAAACCTAATGCTTCTTCACGTGTTCTTTACTTCACACACTCAGAAGCCTCTATCTCTGACACCCTTTTTGAGTTTGACTTTGTTGGCCTCCTCTGTTTCTCCTCTGTTTGCAGATCCTTCTCTTTTTTTGGACAATTCTGCTTGCAGCCAGAGCTAAGCAGAGGCCCATGCTGACAGTTGACCAGTAGCAACTCAAACCAAAGAACTCTAGGCCTTATAATACCTGAACTGTGGCTAAGCCAGTGGTCCTGGCTTGCAATCAAAATAGCTTTATAATATAGACATTATACGATGTCCACAAGTGAACAAGAAAGCACTACCTCTGTGCAAGTACAGCCATAGGATGGCAAGCTGACAACACCTTTGTGCTAAGAAAAAAATGTCCCTTCCTCTGGGCAATGCTGCCCTGGGCCAGGACACTCAGCTTGGCATGTGGGGCATGACTTAAAACTTGGGGCCTCTTCCACCCCCTCCACTGCTGGGTGCCTTTAGCTGCATCCAGAATCAGTAACTGTATTTAGCTGCTTAATTAATGGATTGCATTAGATCCAAACCAGATCTCCCATGCTGTAGGAGAACTGCCTGAATCTGGGTTCTTACTATATGTTAAATGCCATGTTAAGCTGCCTAGACCCTGGAATTTTAGAGTGTATTGAAGATAATGTATAAGAAAAAACTTACAGGTGGCACATGTGGCTCAGTGAGTAGGGCACCAGCCCTGGCCCTGGCCAAACTGCCACAAAAAAATAGCCAGGTGTCATGGTGGGCACCTGTAGTCCCAGCTACTTGGGAGGCTGAGGCAAGAGAATCGCCTAAGCCCAAGAGCTGGAGGTTGCTGTGAGCTGCGATGTCACAGCACTCTACCAAGGGTGACAAAGTGAGACTTTGTCTCTAAAAAAAAGAAGAAGAAAAGAAAATACTTACAATTAATTAATTATAGTGCTAACAATGCTATAGGGCCTATTCTCCCAGCCAGGATTGTGCCAGAAGTCCTAGACTTAGCACCATTGCCTCTGACTGCTGGCCTCCCAGGATGCCCACCTCGGAGATTGAACACCACTCCACTTGCCAGCTGAGCTCATCTTGGACACTGCAAGTGAGATCTCCAAGCATTCAGACCTATCTCTGCAGGCAGCTGGCAGCTCCCAGCCAACCACTTGTTCTCATTTCCTCCAGCCTGCCCTGCATGGCAAACCCAACCTGAGTAACAGTGCATTTGTTTATGTGAGAAAAGGCAGCCACACTGTGAGGAGGAGGTGGCCATTTCTTTCCTTTTCAAGTGTTATGGCTGAGATCATGCCCAGGGTCTGCAATCTCATGGTGGGCCTGGAGCATCTGTGAGTCACTGCTGTGATGCAGGTCTTAAGACAGTAGTCTGAGGAGCCCTTCCTTTGTGTCCCCAGGGTCACTGTTCAGACTCCCCTGCTAGCACTTCCTGGATCTCATTTAGTCTTCACACTATTTGGTAGAGAGACAGAGGCCCAGAGGCCCAGACTTCTCTCTGTTCTCTCATCCTGGGATGAGGAGACAGAGGGGTCCCTTCTGCAAAATCTCATCACCTCTCTGTTGTCCACTCAATCCTGGGAAGGGTGAAAACACTCCTGAAGTTTCTATCTAGCTAACCCAGAAATCTCATTTTGCTTTTCAGTCTTCCAATCGTGTAACCCATTCTTTGTATTAAATCCACTATCTTTGAAATACCTAGCATGCTTTCAGTTTTTCTAATTGGACCCTGATTGATACAAAAGTCAAAATAAATGTGTTTCGATCTCAAATGAACTTGACCTCTCTGTGTGAAACAGTTGTCATGTAAAAATGTTTTGGAGATTAAGTGGATTCTTGTGGCTTCTTGTAGCTCAGCTGATATTTTGCAATTTGACCTTAGGCCAACCACTGCCTTTCTGTGGGTCTCATTTATTTACCTGAAAAATGGAGTTGAATTCTATCCCCTCTAGAGCTCCTTCCACCTTATGTTCTATGATTCTGTGGTTTTATTATTTTGATCTCATCCTAAATCTCTTGTGGACAGTCCACTAGATCTTTGAGTTTTCTCTTTGGTGGATTCCTACCTTTTAATCACATTAGACATTTCTTCTCCCTTACAGAAATTACTTTCCTTTCCCAGAGCAACCTCCCTGTAGCTTAATTCTAGGTAAGTCATTTCTTGGCTAGACTGGTTTTCCCAAGGAGAACTTACCAACCTGGACAAAATTACCCATCCCCCTAAGGCAGCTTAAGGATGGCCTTGCCTCATGTTCTGGCTCAATGAACTTCTCAACTGTCCTCCATCGCTTGGAGTTTTGTGCTAAAGCACTTTCTCTGTTAGCACAAAGCTGCACATTTTAGTTATTGAGGTGAGGAAGTCAATATTCTGTCTACACACTCTTCCTGACATGAAGCAATAATAACAATAATAAAAAGGATAGACTAAACGTGTAACAGATGCCCAAGTGCAACTTGAGGTAAATGATTGTGAATAAGAAACTGTCATCACCCACCTCACAGACATCCAGCTGGTATCCGAGACATACTTTATATGGAAATGTGGAACACACCCTCCACCAACCTTGAGCATTGAAATAAAAGAAATATTATAACTTAATGTTGGTGAAACCAACTTAGCCTCCCCATCCCACCACTCACATACCTGTTTTAAACACGTATTCTTGCTAGAACTTGGTGCTTATCTATGCCAAATTGGTACAATTCTTACATTTTGGGAACAATTCCAGGATTTGGGGCTGGAAAGGCCAAAGCAGTTTGTCCTGGGGTCCTCACCAGTGAGCCATATCCTTTAGTGAATTGACTGGGGCCTTCCACTGAAGACACAGCAACTCCAATTCAGAGACTGAAATTATTGCCAAGAGGATAAAAAAGAAAAGGAACACAACACAGCCTTGCATAATGTGGGTGATGTTTTCTATTTCCAGGCATCCTGTATTCACTCTTCCCTCTGATTACTGACTCTGATTCCCAGGAAATAACAGTGGGAAAATGAGGAGTTTTTTTGTTGTTCTTGTCCAATTTAGGTTTTTCAGATTGTATCTTTGTGAGCTCTGTGCATCATCCTGAGAAGAGATGGATGAGGAACTGTGTGTACCCACCCCTGAGCTGCCTTAGCTTCCTTGTCTCCCGAACTGAGCACCAACACCACCACTGTCTTTTGGGGGAATCTTCAAGAGCCCCTCGACTTCTTTAACAACCTATCAAGGACTGAGAAGACTGTTGAAAGGAGGAGATATTTAAGTTTAGGTGTCCAATACTAAGAGAACTTTCCTTCTTTAGAGTCATGATAAGGACCATGGCTCAGGTGAACATGTCTGTTGTCATTTTGGAGACAGACATACTCATTCTTTTGATTTTCATCCTCATCTTACAATTCATTTCATTTCAAACCTTTCAGTGACAGACCTCCATTCCCCAATCTACCCAAGTCCGCCCACAAGACATTCAATTGGGAAACAGCTAAGAGTTCGTTGTTACCCAGTACCGTGAAAGGCACTAATGGCATCAGCAGCCCTTGTATAAATGAATGGACATTTGACAAATTGTCTGGTGGCCCATGAGGTGGGTCATAGAATCCCTCAGGAAGAAAGTGACACAATGGCATTGTGCATTGGTTCCCAAGGGGCAAAAGTTGAGTTTTCTCCTAGGCAAACTGGTTCTAGACACTATAGCTTTAACATACATGCTCTTTTTCATAATAAGTCCATGAAATAACTAAGTACCTACAACTCACACACCCATACACACAAGAAAATAAGCTCTGAGTTGGAATTGCAAAGAATTCTTTATATAAATTTTATATAGAGAATGAATGAAAGAATTAATAGCTGATTTCTTTTCTCCAACTTCATTGACGCCTAACCCAAAGACTTCTCAGGAGCATATCTACAGTGATTCCATTACAAACATTTCCAGCCAAAGATTTGAACTAGAGACCATGAATTATGTGAGAAGGTAAAATACATTTATTTTATTGACTGCTGTATTTTGAGAATTACTCATATATAATAGATGATAAATTTTAAAAATTTAATGAATTTTTATTTCTCCTTCTCTAAAATAAGTATTGCTTTTCATAGGACAAATTCAATCATTATTATAAAGTGTGTGTGTTGGGCAGCACCTGTGGCTCAGTGGGTAAGGTGCTGGACCCATATACCGGGGGTGGCAGGTTTGAACCTGGCCCTAGCCAGCTAAAACTGCAGTGGTAACTGCAAGAAAAAATAGCCAGGCATTGTGGCCGGTGCCTGTAGTCCCAGCTACTCAGGAGACTGAGGCAAGAGAATCACTTAAGCCCAAGAGCCACAGCACTCTACCTAGGGCAACAGAGCAAGACTCTGTCTCAAAAAAAAAAACAAAGACAAAAAGTGTGTGGGTGCATATATATATGAGGGTTATATGGTAAATACCAAGCCATGTTCTATGAAAAATACAGACATATATGGCTGGATACTTTGTTCAGAGCTCTAGTATGTATGTGTATATACATATAGATAGGTAGGTAGTTAATTTATACTTGAGTAAATTCTACCTACTAGTTTGAAAATGACCTAATGCCTATATAAGGGAATTTATGTATTATATAATTCTAATTGAAAAACATTTTGCTCCTTATCAAGCCTAAGCAACTAGAACATTGAATGTTCATTAGTTATTTTCCTGTGCTCAGCAAAGAACATTTAGGAAGCACCCCAGATTTTTTTTGACTATAAACTTTCCCCATGACTCTCAATTTTCTCACTAAAAAATATAGTTAGATAGGTAGATAGATAATATAAAGCAAGCAAATAAGCTTGGGAATTTTTTAGTAAACTCTTTTCATAAAGATAAGATTTTTTATTTCGTGTACATATAAAGTATATTTGAAATGAAGTTTGAAGAGATTATCAGGATTCTATCACAATTTCATTCAGTAATACATGTGGCACACTGTGATCCTCCATGAGAACCTGAGGAACCATGTGGCACACTGTGATCCTCCACGAGAACCAGTTTCTCAAGTTGACAAAACTTTGATTTCAATGGTGGAGGCCAAACTACTTTAAGCAAAAGGTATTTTAATTGACTAAATCAGGAAGCCATGGATACGCACAGCTCCTGGCACAGTGAGAATAACAGTCTCACACGGTTACTATCAGGGCTCTTGGTCTGTGTCATTTTACCCTCAGGGAGGGGTGGGGGCTCTGCGGTGGTAGAGAGGGGAAGGGCAAGAGGCCAGGGTGGGGAGAGGAAGGCAGCTCTAGGGAGCTGCAGGCCAGATGAAAGAATAGAGATGGCAGGTGGAGGAGGCTCGGGCAGATGGGCCGGTGGGGGGATTACTCAAGGGCTTGCTGAGAGGGCCAAGGATGAAGTGTGTGATGACTCCGTCTGAGAAACTGGAGAATCTGATCATGCCAGAGTGGAAGCAGCATCTTCCTGGGTCTGCTGGAATAGCACCATAATAGACCATAGACCAGTCGTTGCCCTGTTACACATTTCACAAGGGGGCTCTGGACATAACATACGACTGAAGTTCATGATGTCATGATCCTCACCCTAAGGCCTGTAGAAGATGGGAGGTACAAAGCTGAGGCCAGGACCAGAACATGGAAAGGAGGGCCTGCTGGCCTAGCTGGGCTGGGGCCACCTGCACCCCCACACACCTTGCCTCAACCCACAACTTCATAATACACTCTGAGCCTCCCCCCAAAGCTTTCCTTCACTTACCTGTTCCCATGGCTACCTCCTCCCATGACCCGGCCAGGGTTCCCTGAATCCCTGACGTGCATAGACATGCTTTGAAAAGGGACCAGGAAAGAGAGGGGGAGATTAATCACCTCGTGAGAATGGAAAGCATTGTCTTCTCCTCCTCTACTGCCCTTGGGCACCTTCTCCGACCTGGGAAACCAGGAGATGTGGCGACAGGTGAGGAAGGTGGAAGTGTCAGGATCACAGGAGTCCCTTCACGGGAGACCCTTGGGGTAGTAAACTCTGATAGCCCCCAAACCAGCAGACAAAGTCAAATGTCAACAGTAACGTTAGCAAGGTTCACGTGTGG
>CAUYTI010146887.1:0-12415 GCA_963575145.1 Galago senegalensis | reverse complement strand
AGGCACCCGCCACAACGCCTGGCTATTTTTTGGTTGCAGCCATCATTGTTGTTTGGCGGGTCCGGGCTGGGGATTCGAACCCGCCACCTTAGGTGTACGTGGCTGGCGCCTTAGCCGGTTGAGCTATAGGCGCCGAGCCTTAACTAACATTTATTATGTGCTCGGCTTTTGAACAGCCTCTGGGAAAGACAAAGAAGCCAGACCCTGCCTTCTGGAGGCTACAGAAGAGCCAGGTTTTAGGATTAGGTTGGAAGTGAAGATCTGAGAGGGGTGAATGAACTGGAAACAGGGAAGCCAGGTATGGGAGGCCAGCCAGGGTTCTGGCTGTGGCTGGACAGGACTGGGCAGGGCTGGGAGTGTGGCCAGAGGCACTGCTTTGAGAGACAGTCCCAGGGGAGAATTCTCAACAGGTGGAGGAAGGGAGGAGATCTCACGATAAGTTCAGATATTTTTGTAGTCAGATCTCCCATCTGTGTGCTTGGCCATTGGAGAGCAGAACCTCCCTTGCCGCAGTGGTGACATGGTGGTGACACGTCGATCCGCCTGGAGGAGGGTCCTCCCCTCATTCCAGAGAGGGCAGAGGCCGGTGTCAGTTAGGGCCTTCCACAGACAGGACTCCTGATGTTCTGGGAGTTTGTCTGCTTCCTGCCATGCAGGGACTTTCCTGATGTTCCTGGGTGGGGATAGGACCTATAACCATCCTTCTCCCTATTTGACCAGAAACTCTGGCCTGTTCACGACAGGGGAGCCTCAGCCTAACATTGGCCTTTAAACATAAGAACAGCTTCCCAGAGAAGTACAAAGGGCGACAGCCTGAGACCCAGGGCCTGGAGGCTTTCTGGAAGGGGTAGGAATCCGGGTGAGCGCCCAGGAGCTTAACTGGATGGTAAACAAGCACCTTTCATTACACCAGCCCCAGGGTTTCAATCTAGGTCTCCGTAGCATGGCATTAACTGTTCCCATGTATTCCATTTCATTTACTTATTTCTGCCTCCCAAACCCCACCCCCATGCTGGGAGATTTTTATCCATCCATTCACTTAACAAATATTCACTGAGTGCCAACATGCTACAGATACGAAGAAAAACAAGACAGAAAACCAGCTCTCCAGCCTGGCAATAGTTACGGAAAACGTAAATGTCATGACAGCCTTTACCAGAAGTTAAACTAACAAAAATTTATTCTAAAGGTATACTCCCACAGGTGTGTGCAAAAGTTATATGTAAAAGAACAATCCCTGAATTATTTTGAATAATAGTACAAAATTAGGAACAATATAGTTGTCCACCAAGAGAACTGATAAAATAGATTATGATAAATCTAAACAATAGAATATTGTAACTATTCCCCAAAAAGTGTTGATCTTTATGAAATGATAGGGAAAGGTCTCCAGGAAAGGTTAGTTTTTAAAATTGTATATTATATTGCTTTTAGTTTTAAAAATATATGTAATTATATGCATATAAAGGCAATCTAGAATCTGCAGCCCAGCTGTCCAACAGGTGGTGAACACTTGAAATGTGGTTGAATTAAAATGTGCTGTGGGCAGGTATGGCAGCCCATGCCTGCAATCCTAAACACTTTGGGAGGCCAAGGTGGGAGGATCGTTTGAAGCCAGAAATTCAAGACCAGTCTAAGCAAGAGTGAGACTCCATGTCTACAAATCAGCCAAGTGTTATGGCAAGCACCTGTAGTCCTAGCTACTTAGGAAGCTGAGGCAGGAGGATCACAGGGGTTTTGAGGTTGCTGTGAGCTATGATGATGCCACGGCACTCTTGTCAGGGTGACAGAGGGAGACTCTGTCTCCAAAAAAGAAAAAAAAGTGCAGTATGTGTAAAATACACAGCCAATTTTAAAGATTCAGTAAAATACAAGAATATAAAATATTTTAATAATTTATTTTGATTACACACTGAAATAATATTTTGGATATAGTGGATTAAATAAAATGTCATTGAAATTGATCTCACCTTTATTTAAACTTTTTTTTTTAGTGTGATTACAATAAAATGTAAAGTTACTTATGTGGCTCATATTCTATTTCTATTGGACAGCCTTGTTCCTAGGCAAGGGTCAGAAAACTATGGTTATGGGGCCAAATTGAGACAAATACAGTTTTTATCAATAAAGTGATATTGGAACACATCCATATTCATTCATTTAGGTTTTGTCCGTGGCTGCTGACAAGGACTCTCTCCTTTGAACAAACTTGAGTCAGGCTCTTTGATTCCTCTGCTTGACTGAGCTGACCTTGAGCATCCCTCTCTGTCCTTGTAGAATCTAGTTTGAACAAGGATTCAAGTAAGTAAGTTTCCTGAACATCCCCCACCCTCAATATCTTATCACCCCAGTCAGCCTCCTGCAAGAATTCTACTGAGTTGGCCTAGCGAGAATCCCCCTTACTCCTTCCTGGTGCTTCCTCCTAGTAATTTTCCGCCCACTGCTCCTTGGCTATAAATCCACATTTGTCCTTGTGGGAGTGAGAGTTGGGCCAGTTTCTCTCTCCCTTGCAAACCACCATTTCAGCAGTACCTGTTCCTATGGCAGTTCCTTCTTGAATAAACTCTCCCAACCCATGTTTAACAATGGTTGTGTGTGTGTGTGTACATATATATATGTGTATGTATATATATATATATATATATTTTTTTTTTTTTTTGGAAACAGAGTCTCACTCTGTTGTCTAGGCTAGAGTGCTGTGGTTTCAGTCCAGCTCACAGCAACTTTAGACTCCTAGTTTAAGCGATCCTCCTGCCTCAGCCTCCTAAGTAGGTGGGACCACAGGCACTTGCTACAATGCACAGCTAATTTTTCTATTTTTAGTAGAGATGGGGTCTTACTCTTGCTCAGGCTGGTCTCAAACTCCTAAATTCAAGCAATCCTCCCACCTTATCCTTCCAGAGAGTTAGCATAACAGGCATGAGCCACTGGATCCAGATATTAAGTTTTTCTTTAACACCACTTTCCTGTTACAAAGGCAAAGTTGAATGGTTGCAACAGAGAGTATACATGTTTTGGCTACAGAGCCAAAAATATTTATCATTTATCCCTTACAGGAAAAGGGTCTCAGTGAAGCCCTAATCACTATTCTAGAGGAATCTATAAAACTCACTATCTACAATGATTGTCATTAGGAATTGAGATTAAGGCATATTCCCAGATATTTTTCTCAATAAGAAAGTATCATTTCTGTCAGCAAGGGTAAAAAACAATTAAAAGAACTTTAAAAAGGGAGGGAGAAGAGCGGATGGATGAAAACCTACCTAACGGGTACCATGGACACTGTCTGGGTGATGGACACCCTTATAACCTTGACTGAAGTGTTATAAAAGTGATTCATGTCACCAACTATATTTATACCCCTGTAATACTTTAAAAAAATACATTTTAAAGAGAGAACTTTAAAAACCTGGCCTCATGGGGTACACACTCTAGCAAGGGGGCAAGCAAGTAAGTGACCAGAGAGTCAAGGGAAGGTACAAGGTCACTATTAGACATTAGGAATATCAGGTAGATAATAATGGCAATAGCTGATAATTAATAAACTCTTACTTGGGGTTGGCCACTGTGTGCAAAGTAATACTTTTTAATTAATTTTTTTCAACATGGAAATAGTTTTATAGATGTTTGTCATTGTAAATGTAACACATGTTCATTGTTAAAATACAGAGAATGTAGCAAAATATGAACTCTGCCTATAATTTTATTGAGTTTAGTCTACAAATACAGTTTGTAGTTGACCTACAATTCTCACCAACAACATACAGTCCAACCTCCATAGGTGGCCACCTCCCTACACTGACCACTTCCTTAAGCTGACCTAATTTTCATAGACCAGACATGAACCAGGTGTACGTATCAGTACAGTAGGCTTCATCCCTTATGTTGACCCCCTCTGTATGTTAACCCGTTTGTTACAGTCCCCTGAGCGGTCAACTTACAGAGTTCTACTATACTAGGGGCGTCTTTCCATGATAATGAATATCACTGTATGGTTACAAGGTATATCCTGGTTCAGATATGTCAAACTCAATGCCTATTGGTAATTTAATTTGTTTGAATTTAATGAATTAAATCTTACCTCATTTAATTACAACATCCCCATTATACAGTTGAGGGAGTTGGAGCCTAGAGACATTGAGTGATGTGCTCAACTAGACAAATACAAGCTTGTAACCACACTAGACTATACTGGGGCATAAGCCTGGAGAAGTAGCGCCCACAGAATCAAGGAAGGCATTTACAGTCAGTCATCGGCTTGTATTTCCCTAGCCAGCATTTCCTTCTATTTTCCTACAGTATCCTGGAACCTGAGGAAAGCAATGTGGGGGCTATCCCGTTCTGGGATGTGTTAAATGTTTTCAAAAATCTTTTTTAATGAGCATAACCTGCTTGGAAACTGCTAAAATAATTTGGAAGCAAAAAGCAGCTTTCCCACCCTGCCCCGTCCTTCCCCACCTTCCTGTCCCAGACCTGGAGGGCAGCTTCCCAGATGTCTACGGTCATGTGCTTTAAACACAGGCAGTGCACAGTGGGACTGCTGGAAGTCTCAAGCTATGGTAAAAGCAAGGAGACTTTCTTCTAGCAATAGAATGTGGGCCTTTGTACACAGTAGCATTCATAATCTTCATTTGTTAAACAGCAGCATATGATTTTAATAATCTTTTAATAAAAGTGCTAATCAAAATTCTGGAATTTTGGATACTAGAAAAATAACTTTCAAGAACTACCACCTTTATTCTCAGGAAGTGGATTTATGTTTGTGACTTCGTGGAAGACACGGCAGCAGGCTGAGTCAGGGTCGGAAGACATGGTCTCTATCAGTCTTCAGTCTGTGACAGACTGGAGACAAAGAGCCAGAGATGCCAGGGGAACGTGGCTGTCTTTGACCCTCAAGTTCTTGCACAATCAACAGTATTATACACCTGCAACAGCCAAGATAATAACTGTCACAGTAATTACGACTTGCTAGGGGAGGTAAACGCATGCATGCTGTGGAATGTCAAAGTCGTGTCCAGGCAGAGCAGGCTGAGGAATGATGGCTTAGTGTCTGCTTCCCTTTTCCCACTTTTGCAGGAGCTCAGGCCTCTTCACCTCATCCCTGGATGCCTAGCACAATCTCCCCGGGTCTCATAAACAGCAGACCTTCTTTGTCACAATCTACTTGGCATAGGACGGGCAGATTACACTCCCCAAAACAGTTTTGTGCACGGTGCCTCTAGCTCAAACACCTGAACAAAAGTCCAGATCTTTATCTTGGCATCCAACTTCCTTCTCAGCGTTGCCTCATCTATGGTTCTTGTCCTGTCATTGAGTCACTCCATAAGTCAGACTGCCTGTGGTTACCAGCCAGAGTGGGCCTCTTTGCCCCCAACCAGCCTTGCTCGTTCCAGACTCTTCCTTTGCTTTCAGAATATTGTGCTGAGCAGAAGAATCGTTCTTGACTGAACCATTCCCTTATTGTTGTTTAGGCTTTGTCCCTATTCAATAGAAAAACCTATAGTCCTAGAAACCGAGAACTTGATCCTTTGACTTATAATCCCTTAGCCTCCCTATGAGACATGAACAAAAACTTGAAGCACTTAATTCTATTTCATATATGAGGATGTGTTTCTAAAGTGTTGTGTAAAAATAACATTTTTGTAAATAAAATCAAATAACTGACAAGAGGATTTGACATAGTTCAAGAGAAACAACATGGATCTTAGGGTCAAAAAGCTTAATTTTTCATCTTTCTCTGATAAACTGTGTGTCTTGTTGGACAAGCCACTTACTCTGAGCTATAATTTTTCACTTTGAAAAAAGGTCTAGTATGTATCGGCTGAACATAGCGGTCCATGCCCATAAACCTAGCACTTTGGGAGGCTGAGGAGGGAGGATCGCTTGAGTTCCAGCATTCAAGATGAGCCTGGGCAACATAGTAAGACCCTGTCTCTATAAAAAATAAAAGAATTATCCAGAAATGATGGTGCATATCTGTTCAGGTGACTGAGGCAAGAGGATCATTTGAGGCAAGAAGTCTGAGGTTGCAGTGAGCTATAATCATATCACTGTACTCTAGCCAAAGTGACAAAACGAGACCTCCCCCAAAAGAAAAGATCTAGTATTATATATGCTGACATCAACAACAATGCATATGAAAAGTCCATCTAGCCTGAATTGCATCCAGCTCAAGAACCATGTCTTTTTTTTTAGAGACAGAGTCTCACTTTATGGCCCTCAGTAGAGTACTGTGGCATCATAGCTCACAGCAACCTCCGACTCCTGGGCTTAGGCGATTTTCTTGCCTCAGCCTCTTGAGTAGATGGGAACACAGGTGCCTGCCACAACACCTGGCTATTTTTGTTGTTGTTGTTGCAGTTTGGCCAGGGCCGGGATCAAACCCGCCACCCTTGGTGTACGGGGCCGGCGCCCTACCCACTGAACCATAGCTGCCACCCAAGAACCATGTCTTGTTCACTGTTTCACCTCCAGTGTCCAGAACAGTTCCTAGAATGTATGACTAGCCAGTAATCAAAACTGAATAAATGATCACATTTCATTCTCTTGTCCATAAGATAAGTAACTTGTCCAAGCTCAGGTAACAAATGACCAAGAAAAGTTAAATGTAACTAAAAAGGGAACCTGGACAAGCGTTGACTTCCAGTCTGGCCTATTATCCGTCCACCTGACCAAAAGTTTTATAATTGTTCCCGGCTTTGCTTTATTCCAAGTAAAGTGCTGTCAGGAAGGTGCCTTCCACAAGCTGTTTTCAGAGTCACTCTTCTGTACTCATTCATAAATCCCACACTTTCACAAGAACATCTTTCATTTCTAAGGAAATGAGACATTATTTCTATCTGGGCCCTAAGACTATCTCTCAGCCTCATTCAAACATATTCTTCAAAATCACCCAATTTACAACTCAGTTGATCTGCTCTTTTAGTTGGGTTTAATATTTTACACTCAAACACGATACCCTCTGCATTCTCTCCTACTTCCTCATCCCTTTCTTAACTCTGCCAATGAAGCTCCAGGACCCATATTAATTTTCTAACATCTTAAGCTCTCATGTTTTGAGTTGGCAAGCCAGCTCTGTAATTTTATGGTAAGACCCAGAATAGTGAAATTATTGCCCAAGTTTACAGAATGAGTTGAGTGTGGGGAGGATTTGAACACAGGTCTTCTTTGAACACAGGTCTTCAGATTCCAAGTCCAGAGCCTATTCGGTCCCCATAGCTATACATTTGCAAAGTGTTTTTGTTTCTCATTGTTCATATAACTGTCACGATAGTCTCAGAGGGCATGGTCACATTGCCATTAATAGGTAGAAGACCACCTCAAAATTCAGAGGCTTAAAACAATGATCACTGCCTGCTCCAGCTCCCAAATCTGCAGTTCATTTGAAGGTTGGCTATGCAACCTGCTGACCCTGTATGGGTTTGCTCATGCATCTCTGGACCAGCTGAACAGCTCTGTTCTAGGCTGGGCTGGGCTGGGGCAGCTCTGTACCATATATCTCTTATCCCCCTCCCAGGACCATCAGACTAGCCCAGAGATGCTCTTCTCTTGGAAATGGCAGAGATGTAAGGGAGCAATCCAAACACACAAGAACATTCTCAAGCCTCTGCTTGTATCACACCTGCTAACATCCTACGGGCCAAACCAGGTATCCTGGTCAGAATCAACCTTTAGGGAATGTGCATCTCTTGATAGGAAGTACTACAAAATCAAATGCCAGAGGGCGCTTAATGGAAGGGATGAAGAATGGACGTCCTAATGCAAATGACCACAGCCTGCAGATATCAATATCAGCCTGGATATTTTTCTTGCCTTTAAGAGCAAGCACAGTCCTTCCTCACATAGGTGCCCTGAGCACATGGATGGAACAGGAATGGTCACTGACAGCCCTTCTTTTGCTGGTGACTTGGGCACAAAGGCTGTATTTTGGCCAGCTGCAGCAGGGTAAATAGAGAATGAGGCTGACACACCTGTCCCTGCTCTGTATCCAGCTGTCCCCCCAATCTCCAAGGGCTTCTTAGACTATAATTCACTAGGAAGACAAAAGTAATTGAGGGTATCATTTATATTTTTAAAAAATCTCTGCAAAAGAAATTAGTCAGCAGCAGACTAGATACTTTGTCTTGAAGAGAGTTGAATACCAAAAAGACTAGGGAAGGCTGAACAAAGGAGGCCAAGGTAGCTGGAAGGACAAGGGTGCACCTGCTGAGGGGAGAAATGGGGGGAGATCAAAGCAGAAGAGAACATTTTTTTATCAATACCAGGAAACTGTAAAACAGTCGTAGGAGAGAAACACACAAAAGCAGCAAGGCTCCCATTTTCAGAGATTGGTTTTGCTTCCTGGAAGTAAGTGCTCAAGAAAGGAGACAGACACACGTAACACCAAGTTTTCGATGGAAACTTCTCCAAAAGACTTCTTTCACACACCCTGGCCTTTCACTGCCAGAATAAACACACAAAGAAGCCGATTGCATATGACATGAAATCCAAACAAACTGAACGAACTCGGGGAAACCCGAGGTAATCCAGTTTCCAACTTGAATAACTATGATCATTAGCCCTCTGCCTGGCTTAGATTATATGGAGACCTTTACAGTTATATAAATGATAATATTCACATGTGAACATGCTTTGAATGCTGAATCAGATAATAAGAGTAACATTTCTAGCCATGAAGTTGTACTTAGAAAGGCCACAGACTAGTGCATCTGAGGCCAAGAAAAAGTAGGTCAAAGCCCCTACTCGCTCGATAAGGCCTTCCCCAGCCTTTCCCTGTGAGTGTTTGGACTTTCTAATTTTCTCTCACTCAGCTTAAGGTTATCCAAAATCTTTGTTGGCCTGGTTTTTCATCTGTAAAATAAGGAGGTAAAACCACAGGATCACCAAGGTCCATTCTAGCACATAGAAGTGACTCTGATTTTTCTCCACTATCATCCCAGCTCATTATGCTGTATGTTGAAAGAATGAAATCAGAGTGGCATTAATCTTTGTTCAGGTATCTGAGAGCAGAAGTTGGCACAGATATTTAAAATGAAAACCACCATGGAGTTACAGCAGGAGGAATCCCTGCAGGTTAAGCGTTACCATTTAAACACCGTGTGCCCTTGGGTGGGTTACTTTATACCTAGGTTTCCTCATCTGCCAAATGGGGGAAATAAGGAAACCCATTACTACTGAGTGTTGTGAGGATGAAAGAGGATCATCCTTGAAGCATTTAGTAAGGGGCTTGCCCTACTGAAAGTGCTCCATAAATCTTTTACGGTTATCAGCAAACGTGATTTGGGAAAACTTCAGGATGGCAGATTTTCCCTCACAAGGAGGTGAATGCTGAGAAAAGTTATTTTTAAATAATGTTGAAAAAAAAAAAAACCCTAACTTTTCTCCATCCTCAATGTGCTAAATGTGAAACAAGATTTACACGTAGAGCACAAGAGGAGGCAGGCCGTGTTGAGACAGAAGTGCGGTCTGGGTTTCCTCTTACTCACTTTGTTTTGGTTCGTATCTTTTGCATTTGGCTTAGTTCATCCTACTTCTCTACCTTCAGCCAGTAAGACAGTGGCTTCTAACCTTGGCTGCACATTAGGATAATTTGGGGAGCTTTTAAAAAATCCCTAATTTAAAATTCCCATGCTGTTAGAAGTCATTGCTAGTGTGGGTGTGTGTTGGGGGGCGGGGGGGGCGGGGGGCAGGAAGCTAACATGCTTTATGCTCCCGGGGCGCTAGTGAAGTTCTGATTCCTGAGCTGGGTGGGTGCTTGTACACAGGTAGCTTCATTTGTAAGGATTTGTGGAGAGGCACACTTAGAGTGTGTGCACGCTTCTACAGTATCATGATAAAAGTTTAAACACAAATTCCTATGCTAAAGTCACACTGCAGATCAATGAAATAAAAATCGTTAGGGGTGAGACCCTAGCATTAGCATTTCTGTAAAACTTCCCAGGTAATTAAAATGTGCAATTGAAGTTGAGAGCCACCACAAAGGTTCTTCGGGTGCAGACTTCAGATTGGCATTGAGTTGAGAGTGGAAAGTCTGGCTCGGCGCCTGTGGCTCAAGTGGCTAGGATGCCAGCCACATACACCTGAGGTGGTGGGTTTGAATCCAGCCCGAGCCCACCAAACAACAATAATGGCTGCAACCAAAAAATAGCCAGGCATTGTGGTGGGCGCCTGTGGTCCCAGCTACTTGGGAAGCTGAGGCAGGAGACTCACTTGAGCCCAGGAGTTGGAGGTTGCTGTGAGCTATGATGCCACGGTACTCTACCCACGGGGATAGCTTGAGGCTCTGTCTCAAAAAAAAAAAAAAAAAAAGAGAGAGAGAGTGGAAAGTCCTCGGAGCAGCAAGATGGTGGGATTGACCTGTGATGTGTTTAGACAGGTCCTAGATCCAAATGTCATTGAGCAGCATGGTGGGGGGTAGGAGCCCAGGACGTGTTTAGAAATCTGGGTTTGGTATCCAGCTCTGCTGCTCACAGTGTGAGAGATTTGGGGTTGCCATGCAGGTAACCTCACAGAATTGTGGCCACTCACCCTAGGCCCCCTACTCACCCTGGGATAGACATCCCCTTCCATATATCAAGGGCTCCATCAACAAGCTATTATTATACCATGTTGCCACTGTGAAAAGAACACAAAGGAAGCCATGTGGCCTGGCTTCTGCTTTCAGTCAGAGCTGCAAGGCTGTTTTTACATTTTTAAAGCTGTTGCTATTGTCATTAACTCTCTTAGAGACCCATCAGAAAGGAAGAGGCACCACAGGTTTGAATTTCTGCTCCCATCATTGACTTTCTCTTTGCACATTTATTTCCAAACTCCCAGACCCAGGGGTATGTGGATGGGGAACTTGTCACTAAGTGACTACCCTTGTCTTCTGTATCGGGCTGTCTCTCTGGCAGAGCTTATGTAAGCCAGTCCAGATTTGCATTTCTTAAGAGAAGGACCATAAATTTGTCTGCACTTTCCACTTACCTCCACCAAGATCCAAGAATTCTAGAGTCAAAAAATTCTTCCCTATACACTTCCTCAAATCTTCATTCTGTTTCTACAGTTGTACTTCAGTTTTCATCTTCCCTTAATATTTGGTCAAATGATGAACTATCCTGCCTAACCTATTTTGTGTACTTGAACATCATTAATGTGTCCTTTCTTTTTTCTTCCTTGGTTCTATATTTCAGCATTTCAGGAAATTTGAATGGTTTCCCTGGACTCTCTTCATTTCCTTGCATTCTTTCTATAAATGTGGTTCCTGAAAATTATAGTTCTCTTAATCACCCAGTAAGTATTATTAGGTAAAGATTTAACAAATTAACTCAATGAGCACTTATTGGGACTTGCTACATGGAAGGTTCTGGGCTCAATGGTGAATATTATTGATCCCTGACTTAAAGGAGCCAAAAAACTATGTAGATTCTTTCTTGCAAATGTCATTGCCAATTTGGGGTTTCCTACATATGTTAGAGTCAAAGAACTTTTCTTTAAAAAATAATTTGCCGTCTTGTAAAAATAAACCAGGGTTGTTTGTCTCTGTTTCTATGTTACAAAGACGGGAGTACTTTACTATAATCAGTTGACTAATTTTGTCAGAAAAGCCTGAATACATCACTAGCCTCAAAAAAAATCTCTTATTTAATAAGTCATTGAGGGTTGAGGAGCAACTATACATCCAAAAACTAAATGTAAATCTTTCCTCTGCACAAAGTTCAAACTGGAGAAGTCTGATTGTTCTGTAAGAAGGAGGAAGACCTAGGATGGTCAGCACTGCCCAGGACAGATGTGAGGCTTTCAGGAAAGGTCTAGAGATATTCAGTGCTTCTGATTTAGGCTGACAAGTAGTTATCAGTCACCTTAACGTGGCAGGAGGACTGCTCACCACATCTCCCAAGATTTTTCAAGCTGCTTCCTGGAACACAAAGATCTCTTCAGAGCTTGCTGTAGGACTTTTTCCAGAAATTAAAAAACCTTTTTAGATATAACACAAAAGTATAATCCATGAAAGAAAAAAATTGATATAAAAAATTGATAGACTCTTTTGGTTTGCAAAAGAAATTTAAAATTGAAGAGACAAGAGATGCCTGTGAGAAAGTACAATGGAATCTCTGTAAGTTGACCAGCCCATGGTCTGTGACAAGCTAGTTAACATATGGAGGTGGACAACATAAGGAACTGGGAGTACTACACTGATACCTACATGTGGTGTCAACATAACGAACTGGGTCTACTACACTGATACCTGCATGTGGTGTCAACATAAGGAACTGGGTCTATTACACTGATACCTACATGTGGTGTCAACATAAGGAACTGGGTCTATTACACTGATACCTACATGTGGTGTCAACATAAGGAACTGGGTCTATTACACTGATACCTACATGTGGTGTCAACATAAGGAACTGGGTCTACTACACTGATACCTACA
>CAUYTI010146886.1:0-16843 GCA_963575145.1 Galago senegalensis | reverse complement strand
ATTGGATACTTTTTCTTCCATTTTTGAGATACTTTGCTAAGAAGAATATGTTCCAGCTCTACTCATGTAAACATGTAAGAGATAAAGTCTCCATCTTTCTTTAAGGCTGCATAATATTCCATGGTGTACATATACCACAATTATCAATGCAAACATACACCTATAATATTAGGTAATGATTTCACTTCTAAGTATTACCCAAAAAACATGAAAACATTTGCCCATTAAAAAGATTTATATAATAATATTCATAGAAGCTTTTTTCATAAGAGTCAGGAACTGGAAACAACTCAAATAGGTATTAACAGATGACTTGATAAAAAATTTTCATAAATTTATACAACAGAATACTATGATACCAAAAAATAAAATAAACAAACTGTTTATACAGGCAACAGCACAGATGGATATAAAAATGTCATGTAGAAAATAAGCCAAATGCAAATACATTCTCACTACACGAATCCATTTGTTCAAAATATTAGGAAGGCAAAATCACCTTTCTTTAGTAAAGAAAATTAGTAATTTTCAGGGGCTGTGATCTGTGATAAGAAAGATTGACTACATAGAGGCACTTCGGGACCTTTTGGGTAGTGAGAATGTTTTATATCTTAATTTTGAGGCTGAATATACAGGTGTATATTTATTCAAAGTCCTTAGTTGTACACTTAAAAAAGAGTACATTTTATTTCTATAAATTATGCCTCAATAAAGTTACTTTTTAAAAAATGGTGACCAAGATGCCCATGGTAAAAGTAATTAGAATGTAAAAGGCTAAAATATTATGGAACCATCTTTAGTAAATATTTTAGAAAACAAGAACACAATAAAAGCATTGTCTGAAAATTTACTGAAGCTATCTAAAGTCACTACAGAAAAGGCAGATACAGGTGGCACCCATAGCTCAATGGGTAGGGCGCCGGCCACGTACACCCAGGCTGGTGGGTTCAAACCTGGCCTGGGCCAGCTAAACAACAATGACATCTGCAACAACAACAACAAAAAATAGCCAGGCATTGTGGCCGGCACCGGTAGTCCCAGCTACTGGGGAGGCTAAGGCAAGAGAATCACTTAAGCCCAAAACTTAGAGGTTGCTGTGAGCTGTGACACCATGGCACTCTACCAAGGGTGACATCGTAAGACTTTGTCTCAAAATAAATACATACACAAATAAATAAATAAATAAGAAAAGGCAGATATAGAATGGGAAGAGGAAAAAAAAAAGGAGGTGAAGAAGGAAGGAGGATAGAATTATTCACACTAATAGATACATGTAAACAATGACTAAAAATGTTACCTAGAAATAAAACCTGATTATAAAGAAAAATGGCAATGTCTTGATAATGTTTGTGGAAAATGAGGTTTTTAGTAAGTAATGTAATTTAGAACAGCTTGAAAGAATGTTTTCCTGGTACATTGCCCCAAACTGTCTGTTCAATAAAAAAGACATATGGCATTAATTATAGGATGGTTATGTGAAAGGTACATGTTAATTTTCACATGAAAGAAATTAAACAAAGTAATTTTATGGCTACTATCATCATTACTGTAACACCTCCAAGATATTTGCATAGTTTAGAAAAATAATTCAAATTTTATGTCAATTGCAGTAGGCTGAATCAAAGAGGTTGTCAGGTTAGGATATCACAGAGTCCTTTTTCTTCAATGTTAGCAGGTAAAAGTGGTAGAGATAGTGCATTGCTGATATTTCTGAATTTTCTTGGATTGCATGCACAAACATGTGTGAGTGCATGCATGTGTAAGGGATTAACAAAGAGAGAATTTACTGGGTGTAAGATTTCCCTACTTTCTTGTGGCTACAATTAGCACTTGAGAATCCAATGAGTGGACAAAAGCTTTGGTCTCAGGTTCAGATTGCTCTGTCTGTGTTCTGATTTCTTGTAGCCACGTTGTGTGAACATCCTGGATTCTGGGTTCTTCCTTTCTGCATAGATTTCTAATGCCTGCTGGTTCTCTGCTGCTTCAGTTGTTTTCTCCAAACTCCAACTCCAGCTGCATGGTTAAAGTTTCTGCTGTGGCTGAATAGTTCACCAGATTTCTGGATAACTCAACATCATGACTAGAGATGCTAATATACTAAGTTAGGGTGGGATGCTTTTGTACTGCTAGCTGAGAATATGATTTTCCTCTTTGGTAAAAACATAGGTTATAAGGAAAGTTATACATACACATGGTAATAAAACAAAAGTGATCAAAAAGCTACAGTAAAAAGCCCATAACGTCTAGTACCAGCTTATTCCTTTAACTTCCCAATTTTTTACTGAGAGGAAGCCACTTTTAATTACTACTATTTTTACTTCTTCTCCTGATTATTTCTCTAAGTATAAATAATAGGTGTATAATATTATTTATCAGTTATTTAGACATTTGTTGACTGAAAAATGAAGACATTTCATTCACATAGTCTTTTACCTATCATTCTCACCCCTTGATTCTTTATAGTTATGTGATTGTTTTTAATTAATTAATTAATTAATTAATTAATGTCCTTAGTTAAGATCAAAAAAATTGCTTGTTCCTTTAATTTCTGGCTGTGCATCACACTTACCCTTTTCTTCCTAAACTTTCCAGCTCCTGGCAGCTTTACTTAGTTTTGTCAACCACATCTTTCTATTTATACCTCTTTTCTACCTTAAGCCTACCAACGTCTATGTACATATCAGCTATTCCCCTCCATTTTTAGAATATATTATAATTATATTTTGTTCTTAATCCCTGTTTAACCTTCCTTTTTTTGAACTTGGGTCAATTCTACATGTCAAAAAGCAGAAAAAAAGGATTTACTTTATTGAGACTGAGATACATTATTCAGTTCAGAGACAAGTAGAGATTCCTGGGGTTCTATTTTTTTTCTCTACTGATTCACTACTACAATCTCTGTGCCATTGAAAACAGAATGACCCTGGTGTTAAATTTAATATTTTCTTACATTGTAATGTCATGTAGGGAGAAGGAGGAAGGGGGACAGAAGCTTTTCTAGGGGTGTCCATAGGAGATATTTTATGTACTAGCAAGAATAAATTGACTAGATGGGACTTCTAAGAAAAAACAGATGATATGTCAAAGGGGTCCCCAAGAACTGACCAGATGTTTGGTCTACAACAGAGGGTAGACCAATCAGAAAGAGGTAGAAAAACCACAAAGTGGAGTTATTGTCAAGGCCTCAATAGAGGGTCTTTGGAGCATGCACACAGTTGAGGTAACAGTGCTCTGTAGTGATCTACCCTCATTAACATAGTAAAAATCAGACTCACCCAGTGCCATGGCAGTTTGCAAATACCATAGCAATCCCCAGAAATTGTCTTACAAAGATAGAATAGGGGAGGGTACCCAATTCTAGGCATTCTCCACCTCTTTAAAAAAAATCTATAAATATTGCACCCTGCTTAACATAAAATTAGGAAATCAACATAAAAAGAGAAATCTTGTTAAACTCAGGGTCTCCACTCTCAGGGGCTGACTCTTTCTTTCTCTGGTATGTACTAGGCTTCAGTAAAATTTTGGCACTTCGCCTGCTTGCTCTGGTCATTTACTATGTTGACTTGCTACCAGTAAGCATCTTCAGTGCTGAGAACCAAGCTATCTGGTCCCAAAACCTAACATTATCAATGGCTCAAGATTATGCCATTCAGATTGCTTCATACTGGGTTATAACTTTGTGATTGATTTTTCTAAATTTATTGATGTTTTAAATTGCTTTTGGTTTCTTAGAAAAGAGGGAATATTTTCTTTGACTATGGCTAATACATTTTAAGTTATTATTCTATTGCTTTACTCTAGGCTATTCTTGTTGGCTTCTATTTGGAGGTTACTAGTTTTCTGTTTTATTTTGGATTGCTTCAAGTCTGTCACAAACGGTCATTTTGAAATTTACTTTTATAACAGTTTTGAGTTAATTTCTTTGTTTTCTGAGCCCTGTACCTCCCTCCTTTTATTCTTCATATTTGTTTGACTAAACTATGTTTCCAAGTATTGTCCAGTGAAAAGGTATATTGAACATAAACATTCAATATATTTGCATGTCTAAAATGACTGACTCATAGTTGTGAAAGTATTGTTTTCTCAAAACTTGGTATTCATTAAATTTTGTAGTACTGCTGCTGAAAAGATAACATGGATTCTGGCAGGATTTGAGTTTTTTCTTTCTTTTCGTGAGTTTGATTTTTTTTTTCCTTTTAAAAAGCAACTGCATTCTATTTCTCCTTCTCTGAAAATTGTAGAGTTTTCTTCTCATTCTTGGTGACCTGAAATCTCATCATTTTGTATCTAAATGTGGAGTAATTTTCCTTTCATTTTTCTAAGTACTCAGTGGGCTCCTTCAATAGCAAGATTCCTGTGTCTTAAAAACTTTGCAAAATAGTTTTCTTACAATTTCTTGTATCAGTTCTCTGATAATTTGCTCTCCTATATTTTTCTATTAGCTCTTCCTGGCATTCCTACTAACTAGAGATTAAACATTGGTTGTTTCTTTGTGCTATAAATAATTGGCGAGATTTGGTAAAAGAAGAAAACTAACAAGCCAAGATTTTTAGTTGTTTTTCTCTGATTTTCTACATCTCTGTTTAATATCTATGATAGAATCAGTTTGTCCTATTAGTGTTTCAGGGGAGCAAATTAACATCTCCAGTAGTAATTGTTGATCAAAAGACTTATACCTTATAATTTCATCAGCTGTTGTTTATTATAGCTTTAAGTTTTATTGTGTTTTGCATATATGTTTGTCATGGTTACGTATTCTTATTCCATTAGTCATTTGATAAATCTATAATGTTCCTTTACCTCATGATAATTTGTGTTTTAAATTCTCTGGTGGATATAGCTTTCTTTCGGTTTAGATTTGTCTGTTATGTTTTCTCTGTCATTTGCATTTAGTCTTTTCTTTTTCTTTCAGTTGGCTCTTGTTAATTCAATATAAGTGTCTTCATTCTTTAATTGATTTGCTGTAATTATGGCTACATTGAACTTATTTCTGTAACTTTATTTCAAATTTCCCCTTTAATATACTTGTTTTTCTCCTTTCTTTCTTTGCATTAGACGGATTGAATTGTACTGTGTCTCATGATACGTCTGGGACAAGAAACATACTTATTTTTACTTACTCCTTTTTATTTATTACAATTTGTCTTTCTCCAAAAAAGATGCTTTTTTTATGTAGTATTTTTTACATTTTTCATGTAATGTAATATTGTATTAAAAATATGTGCCATGCCCTAATAATAAACTCCATTACAAACAAGTGGGTGTCTGCCCTATAGTTTCATATTGCTGTTTTTTCTTTCCTGATTTATTTCTATTTATTGGCCCTCTTCTGGGTTTTCTTGTATATATATATATTTTTTTTTCCCAGCATATTCTAGACTTTATTTCATTGAAAATATCCTCAGCTTATTTATCTGATCATCTTTCCATGGTAAATCCAGGCAGGAAAAAAAATCAATTATGGATGAATTCAATTGGTCATCTTCAATCCTCTACTCCAGGTAGCTGAATTGAGATGGAGAAAAATCAACCAACTATCCAGACTGCTGCTAATTTAAATGTCTGAGCCAAAAATCTGAAACGAGATTTAAATTGTCTTAAATTACTTAGATATCTATCTTTGTCTTTTCTCTCATCTTTTCTCAACAACTATTATTTAATAGTTTCTGATCTCACATAACTCACACTCTCACATCTTCTTTTGCCTTACTTGTCCTCCTAACCTACTTTACAGAGACAATGGGAGTCACAAACAGGGTCTTGTTTCACCTCTTATATCGTTGACTATATATTTGGCTGCTCTTTTACTCACCCTTGGTTTCTTTTATTCTGTACAATTGAAAAAAGTTTCTTCCATAGATCCCTAAAGACAAAGTTCAAAAATCATTGCAATAAATAGTGGGAGCTCACTAAAGAGCTTTCAGAAGACGATGACAAATTTAGAAAAACCATTCTGCCAAATGGGTCAAGAGTGGAAACAGGAGGCTACGGTGAAACTTCACAGAAAAAAAATGAGGATTTGAACTAAAGCAACAGCAGAAACAGGGAGAGGCCTCGACACTGTGTAGTACATTTCGAAATCTTAATAATTAAATTCTCATTATGTGACAGACATCTCTACCTTCACTAGTCCATTTTTATGATGGAAGAAATATAATTATCAAATAGTGATCATATTTCCATTTAAGATGTGTGATATTATGTGTTCTGGAGAAAAGTAAGTTAGGGAATATGAATATGGAATCTCCAGGGGAAGTCAAGAAAAGGCTCAGTGAGAGGATAACATTTGAACAAAGATCTGCTGTAGATGAGAGAGCCATAGAGTTCTTGGCAAAGGAAGAGTGTCTGGAAAGTCCTTGGATTAGGAGCTTATCTAGTGAGTCAAAGGAATAGAAATGAGAACACTGTAACTGGAGTGTGGTGTGTGAGGGGAAAAAGTGTAGAGAGGGGATCACAATAACCAGGAGGCAGACTGGTGGGAACCCTGCAGATCACTGTGATCTCACTGGTGTTTATTCTGAGGTTTACTTTGACTACTGTGTTGGGAATACATTGCAGTGGAAAAGAGGTGCCAACGTTGAAACTAGAAGATTATTATATGGTTCAAGTAAGGAATTATAGCATTATAGTTTGGTATAGGGAAATAGCAGTAGAGGTGAGGGCAAATGATCATATCCTGGATGTAAAGAAGTATTTGGTAAAGGAGTGAATGGAAGATGTGAGAAAAAGAAAAGGCAAGGTGGTCAGCAAGATTTTTGACCTAAATAATTGAATGACAGGATAGCCAATTACTGAGCTGGCTAAGACTATGGAAGTAGAAGGATTTGGGGAGGAGTTCCATTCAGTTTGACATGTTCAATTTCATATGCTCATTAGACATCTAAGTGGATATATTATGCAGCCTTATAGACATAAGTCTGAGACTCAGGGCAAAGTTTAGGTTGGAGATTTACATTTGCAGTCCATAAGCATTCAGATGGTACTGAGAGCACAGGACTAAATGAAGTCACCAAGAAAACAAGTATAAGTAAAAGAAGAAAAGATAATTTTTCCAAGGACTGAATCCCAGGGCATTTGGAGGTGTATTTAAGTTAACAAGATGATAAAGAACAATGAAATAAAACTGAGAATGAGTTAGGAAGAATTTACTGTCCTGGGAGCCAAGTGAAGGAAGTGTTTCTAGAAGTGTGTGATAAAAAAGCAAAGTCAAGTCTACAGAGAGATGCATAATATGAGAACCTAGAATTGTCTGTTTTATTTAACCATGTGGGTGGAGATTATTTGTGACCTTGTCAAGTGCAGTTCAGTGGAACCAAGGAGAGAAAAAGAATTTGAGAGAATTCTTATATTGCCAATTTTTTAATAGGCTGCTTTTCAGAGCAGTTTTACGTTCACAGAAAAATTGAGCCAGGAGGCACAAAGATTTCCCATATAACTCTTACTTCTCCTCACACCTTCCTAGCCTCTTTCATTATTAGAATCCTCTAATGTGAAAGTATATTTGTTACAGTTGATGAACCTGCCTGGTACATCATTCTTACCAAGAGTCCCAATTTTACATTAGGGTTCACTCTTGTCATTATACACTCTGTGGGTTTGGAGACATGTGTAATGACGTGTATTTAACATTAAAATATCATAGAGAGTAATTGCATTACTGCAAATGTCCTCTGTGCCTCACCTGTTTCTTACTCCCTTCCCTCTAATCTCTGGAAAACCACTGATCTTTTTAATCAGTGGTTTTTTTGTTTTTGTTTTTGTTTTTTTGAGATAGGAGCCTCAAGCTGTCCCCCTGGGTACAGTGCGGTGGCATCACAGCTCACAGCAACCTCCAACTCCCGGGCTCAAGCAGGTCTCCTGTCTCAGCCTCCCAAGTAGCTGGGACCACAGGCCCCTGTCACAACGTCCGGCTATTTTTTGGTTGCAGCCATCATTGTTGTTTGGTGGCCTGGGCTGGATTTGAATGCCCTACCTTGGGTGTACATGACTGGCACCTTAACCACTTGAGCCACAGGTGCTGAGCCTTAATCAGTGGTTTTTAAAGAACCACTGATCTTCATAGGTTTGTATTTTTTTTGGCATTTAAAAAATATTAAAAATTTTGTGTACAAACATTAACATACTTGCATTCAGATAGTGGTTATATAGTAGAGATAGAAAATTGTTAATGTGCTTGCATTAACAATTAAAAAGGAGGATGTTTTTTGAATCGATATCATCGAGGAAACTATTGACCTTTATTAGGAGCAAGGAGTGGTCTATCTATCATTTGTCTATTTATGTACCAATATACTTCATGATAATGATATAAGAAAGTAGACCACAAAACTTGGTCCTGGCTGAAGACCAAGTTCTTGGCTTTGTGCAGGAAAAAATTCAAGAGTGAGCCTACAGAATAAAGCAGAAATAACTATATTGAAGTAACAAAAGAATGTAAGGAAGGCTTGCTCTGTAAGGATAGCAGAGTCACTCTCTCAGAGCAACAAAGAAAAGCCCTTTGTGAATTTCTGTGTCTTATTTTATAACATTTATTTATTTTTATGTTAAGTGGGAGAAGGATTATTCATAAGATTTCTGAGAAAGGAGTGGGAGATCTTGAACCATATAGAGTAACTTCTATAAGTTGCCGTGGCATTTGTTAACTGTCTTGGCACTGATGTGAGTTTCTTTTAGCATGCTAATACATTATAACTAGCATATAATGAGCAGTGCGGGTAATCTGAGGTCTTTTTTTTTTTGTAGCCATCATGGTTCTCGCTGGCCTTGGCCAGTTTCTCCACTGTTCCTTCCTTGTTTTATTAGAGACTTTGGTTCTGGTCATATGACTCTTTTTTGAGCAGGATTTGCTGGCCTGAGTCTTAGTAATAGAGAGAAACCAGAATATATTAATAGGCAGATGGTAGATGTTTTGAAGATTTGTACAATTTTCTTTTAATAACATTCTTTTTTTTCAGAGAAATGTGAAGCAAGTTCATCAACCAAGGCAGAGAGATTATAGATTGATATATGATAAGCAGATTAGACATATCAATATAGATATATGTGGCTATATGAAGAATGTATGTGTATATGTGATTATGTCTATGTAATTTTTAAGCACTGTCCTTGGAGGTTTAGAACAAAATGATTGGCACTCCAGTAGTAATAAACAAACCTACTACTCTGACATTAGATTCTATAGTTCATTTTTCAATTAAAGGGACTGGGGTTTTTTGCAGAAGTTGTTGATTTCAGAAAAATACAAGATGAACACAGAGCATCTTATAATGACAGAAACTAAAAAAGTACTCAAAAAAGGATGGGAGCACATCGAAAGGCCAAAGGTTTAACATGAAAGAAATCTTAATGGCAAAGTTGAAACAGGTAAGCAACAAAATAAGTAACAATCACATTGTGTTATAACTTCTAGAATAAAATCAGTATTCATGGTATAAATAAATAATAGAATGAATAAATAAGTAAAGAAGAGGAAGAATTTTTTTTACAGAACAATTCCAATGAATAAATGTAGAAGAAAGAAAGGAAAGAGAAAAATCACCACTAGAAAAACAGTAATAGACAGTTGTTGCATACAAGTTCTATTGAAGTATGCTAAAAGGAAGGGGTAAAGGTTTGAGGATGAACAGTATATTTACATAGTCTAAATATCTCCTCCAAGATAAGCATTAATTACAAAGCAAAAATAGAAATTTGCAATACAAATTCTGCCTGACAGCACTGTAACCAAGTGGTCAGAGATATTCCTAGTAATAAGCTATATCAGCATCTTATGTTCCTGATAGGATGTGCAACATCACTTTTGTCGTACTCTTGCTAAAACTAGGCATAAACTCAGTTTGATCATAAAAAAGTGTCATGTAAGTCCAGATCAAGGGACGTTCTACAAGATAACTTGCCAAGACTCATCAAAAATGTCAAGGTTATGAACTACTAAGTTAAGATGGTAGAAATGTCAGAGATTGGAGGAAGCTGAGGGAAAATAAGGAACCAATGCAATATAGGATTTTAGAGTCAATCCTGGTACAGAAAAAGGATGTTGACAGAAGAATTGCTAAAATCCAAAAGCGGTCTGTAGTTTAGTTCAAAAATAATACATAGAAAAAATTTAATCTTTATTTACCTTTAGGCAGAGTACACAATGTTTGAAACATCTCTTCTGCTCTATTCCAAGCCCCAGAAGGGCAAGTGCTGTGCACCTGGTAGTGAATCGTGAAGTACTTTTGTAAGACTACATTAAAAATGAGTTTAACCTATGATGCTGCATTGTCATGACCTGCTATGAAATTTAATTCCTTACTACAGTCTGAACTCCCAAAAATAGACTCCAGGACACACAGATAAATGTTTGTCAAATGTGTTTATGAATATTGCTTAATAATTTTAAATAAGACTTCTTCCTTTAGGATAGGTATAGGTTATTAAAATTTTCTTGATTATAAGCACTTCTGAGAACAAATATATTTTGTGTATATAATTTTGTATATGCCTGCACATTTTTTTAAAAGCAATAATATACTTTATTTTTTAGAGATGTTTTAGGTTCACAAAAAAATTGAAAAAAGGTAAAAAATTCTCATATACCCTTTTATAGGCCACCCTAACAGTTTTCTTGAGTATTAGTATCATGCATTAGTATGGTATTTTTGCTACAATTTATGAGTCAATATTGATACATTGTTATTAACTTAAGCCTACAGTTTATCTTAACATTTTTTTCTTTGTCTTTTACATTCTATGGGCTTTGGCAAATGTATAATGACATATAAAGTCTGACAATTAAGTTTGTGGACTTGCCACCATGCACTTAAGTTGATAGCACTGTACAAAACACTCAGTAAGATTACGTAACCTTAGCATATTGGAATCTCACAGTTGTGTTTATGTTGACATATGGTGGTATCTTGCTGAGTGGCATCTATTGTAGTTGTTGTATGTTTTTGTGTGGTGTTGATACTAGATTTTGATACTGGATTTCTAGGCTCTTGTTCTCAGTGGTTTGAAGAATGAAGCGATGGACCACAGAATCAGCAGGTTAGGTTTTATTAGGTTTTATTCAACAGGTGTTACAGCTCTTACAAAGAGCCAAACCTCCTTGCAGAGCAGGATCAGCAGTAATGCAAGTGTTACAGCTCTTACAAAGAGCCAAACCTTCTTCCAGAGCAGGATCAGCAGTACAAGTGTTACAACTCTTGCTCTCCTGCTCTCTCTCTATCTCTCAGAAGTCTGTGGAGGTCTGGTTTGGACTCTCTCCTTAGGGGCTTATATAGGGGGCAGTTGTCCAATGAGCTTTTGGGTCTTGAAAACAGACCAATCAGGAGCAAGTTTTGAAAATAGACCAATCAGGGATGCACTGGAGGAATCACTAGTGTCTTCTCCCACTCATGTCCAGTTCCTTTGGCTACTGGAGCCTTTGTTGGGAGAGGGAAGCTCCCCCCACTTGCCTATGCTACAGTCTGTTGGTTCCTCTGCTGGCTGCCACCAACACCACCAAGAGGGAGGAGGCAGGTCCTCTAGCCCCACTCTGCTGAGCTGGTTAGGGCACCACCAGTCTAGTATCAGTGTCATGAGGATGTTGGAATGAACAACATTAAAATTCTTGTTAAACTTGGTAAGAGTGGAAGTGAAATCAGGGCCGTGTTAGTTCAGATTTATGAAGCCACAAAGGAGGCTGTGCTGGCATACAAAATTATATGAAGAAATGTCAGTGTCTAAACAGATTAAATGTTTTTCTGTGGGAAAACAAAGTGTCATTGGTGAAGAGAGGTCAGGGCAGCAAGTAATGGCCAGAACTGATAAAAACATTGCACATTTTTGTGAAACTGTATGTCAAAATTGTCAGCTGACTATCAGATGCATAGTAGACCAAGTAAGCATTGATAGAGCAATGGTTAAAATTTTAACTGAAAATCTTGGCCAACAACTCATGGCTCTTGCATCAAGACAGTATACCAGCTCACATGACACTGTCTATAAGGGAGTTCTTAGCCAGTAAACAAATAACTATATTGGAAGGCCCTCTGTATTCACCTGATCTGACTCTCAATGACTTTTTTCTTTACCTGAAGATAAAGGAAATATTGAAAAGAAGACATTTTGATGACATTCAGAACATCAAGTGTAAATATGACAACAGCTCTGCTGGCTATTCCAGGAAGATTTTCAAAATTTCTTTGCAGAATAGACTAGGCACTAGTGGTGAATACTTTCCTAAGGAGAGTACTTCAAAGGTGACCATGGTAATACTTAGCACCAATGAGGTATGTAGCACTTTTTCTGCGATGAGTTCGCTAACTTAATTGTCAGGCCTCATATATCCACTACTAAGTATCATCCAGAATAGTTTCACTGCTCTAAAATTCTCCTATGCCCTACTAGTCACTATCCTTCCACCCAGAACTCTAGAAAACTACTGATATTTTCTCTGTGTGCATAGTCTTGCCTTTTCCAGAATGTTAAATATTTGGAATATTACAATATGTTGCCTATTCCAATTAGCTTCTTCAAATCATAATGTCTTTTTATGGCTTGAAGATCATTTTTTTTTAGTGCTGAATAATATTCTGTTGCATGGATGTATCACAGTTTGTCTATTTTTGCCAATTACAAATGAACATATTGTAAACATTTGTGTGTAGAGTTTGTTAGAACATTAAGTTCTCAGTTCATTAGGGGAAAACTAAGTGGCACTGGTGCCAGGTTATTTGGTTAAGAGTGTATTTAATTTTGTAAGAAACTGCCAAAAGGACCACTAAACTACTCATTCCATTTTGTGTTCCCACCAAAAGCAAATGTAAGTTCTGTTGCTCCACATCCTTGTCAACATCTGGTGTTATTATTAATTTGGATTTTAACCACTCTAAGAGGTGTGTGGTTGTATCTCACTCTTGTTTTAATTTGTAATTCATTGAGAACATACGATGTTAAATATCTTTTCATGCTTATTTTGCACAGGTATATGTTCTCTGGTCGCTGATATCTTTTTCATAGCATTTCCTCATTTTTTAGTTTGTTTTCTTACTGCTGAGTCTGAGTTGTTTCTATAGTTTTGCACCAGCTCTTTAACTGATAAAATGTGTTACAAAGATTTTTTCTCAGTCTGTGGGTTGTCTTTGTGTTCTTAATGGAGTATGATATCTTTAATAGACTTAATTTTTTAGGATAGTTTTAGGCTCACAGAAAAATTAACCAAAATATAACAAATATTTTCCTTAATGTCCCTACCCCCATACATATACCACTTCTTTCATTGTTAACATCCTCCACCAGATTGGTATATTACAGTTACAGCTGCTGACCTTTCCCTGACATATTATCACCCAAAGTTCACTGTTTGCATTAGAGTTTACTCTTAGTGTTGTACACTTTATGGGTTTGTACAAATATATGATGAGATGTATCCAACATAACAGTGGGAGTTTCATAACCCTAAAAATTCTCTGTTGCTTTACTTATTTATCCCTCCCTCCTGTGCAACTTTTTTTCATCATTTTCTGAAACACAAAAAATATGGAAGGAAAGAAGAATCTCTTTTATCAGAATAAATGACATATAACTTATTAATTAAACAACAAAACAAATAGAGATTTGCTGAATTTGTTCATGAAATTTTGTTCTTCTCCAGTATGATCCTATCAACAATAATTCTTAACTTTGAAATAATAAGCAGGAAATCTGTAGTCTTTCTGCTTGGAAAGATGTATCACATTTGACACAGGCTGAAAATGATCACAGGGAGTAGTTGCATCTGACAATGAAATCAACTTGTAATTGGCCTTCATACTTACTTATGTATGCATAGGTTGTACAATAAACAAAAGCTACCAAAAACAAATAAAATTTTAATAAAATTTTCCTCAGGATATATCGAAATATATGAATTGTGATAATAAAAGACAAAAGTATATTTGTAATGATAAACATTCTTGAAATCAGTCTTCTTTTTGATTATTCTCATTCAAGTAAGGAAATAATGAAAACTATATTATAAAATTAAGTCTCAAGATTTATATTTTGTTTAAATAAGTGAGGTTAGAAGAGGAAAAATTAACATTTATAAATAAAAATATAAATATTACTTTAATTTTAAGGAGTAATATCTTCACAATTTATGATACAACTATTTCAGAAAAAAAGTAGAGAAATAAACAGTGATCCAGTACATTGGATCCAGTGATCCAATAAACAGTGTTTCCAGTAATCAAATGGTTCTTTCTTAACTTAATAGATCAATGATTTCTAGTTAATACATATAGTTTAATTTGTTTTTACATGTCAAAATAAACAATTCTTGGGTAATATGCAACAAAAATTAACACTATGTGCTCAAAACCTAATGAAAATCCTCCTAAATAATTTATTTACTGAGCAAGGAGTCTTCAGTAACAGAAAATAGGTTATATTTAGTAGACTCTTTGATTTATCACTGAGTTTTTTTATTTTTCCTAAGTACAAACCTAACTTTCTTTTATGCCTCAAAGCCACTGTAACAGTACAATTTTGCTAAGTTATAGACAAAGAAATAGATTTCTGAATTACTTACAAGTTTCCTTTTTTAAATTTGTCAATATTTCTTCACCAAGTTCTGGAGTAAATTTTGTCTCTAAATGAAGTAAACATCTATTATTGGTAAAGAAAAAGCCATTTCATCAACAAAGAAGAAGAAAAAACTATAATAACTTGTGACTTCTAGAGGTCAAGGTACTTTTAGGGTTTGGGGAGTGTTAGTATTAATAAAGCAATAACATAGAGTGAAATGTGTTAAATTAACTGATGGGGAAATTTAAATATCAGAGGGAGGGTTAGGGAGTGAACTGAAATTAGAATTTTGATTTCTAGCAAATGTGTCATATATACTATCAATACGAGAGTAGTACTGGCAGAAGCAAATTCAAGGTGAATCAGTGTATACCCACAATGAGCTCTTTAAACAAATCCCTTTGAAGGCTACTGGACCTTCCAAAGGGGCTGAGTTTAATGATAGCTTGGTTCCACCTTCAGTAAAAAGAAAGTTTTAGAAAACAAATGGAAACTGAAGGTCATAATTCTATGCAGTTTTACTCACTGATTTATTTTTTCATATATTCAGTACATTTATATAATTTGGAGGTATGATATAATCTGAGACAGTATGATTTCAATTCTAAGTTTAAAAATAATTTTTGTAGCATTATCTAAAATTTAAAATTACAATGTAGAGGAATTATTTTAAGATGAATACTACGTGTGTACATGAATATCACATGAAAATATCGGGTATAATTGCAAAAAACCCATTCATAGGAAACATAGAATTGATTATAGGGCTATTTTAAGATAAAAGGTACAAATGAGTGGCTTCTTTCTTTGACTTTCTCTTTTGTTTTACTTTTTTCAATTGCTACTCTTTTTTTTTCATCCAGACCTAATGCCTCCTCCAGTGTCAGTAACTCTGAAAAGTAACCCCCTGCTAGATTCATGGCTCTCGGCCATCTCTTAAAATTGGTCAAGGAGTACACCTACCTTAGAACAAATGAGAATCTCAGGGAGACTGAAGCCTTGTGGTTTGCTTTTTAAAGAGCCCTCTTGTTGATTTTAATGTGTAGCCAATTCAAGAAACTACCTTCTTAGGTGGAGTCAACAAGGTAAGTCAGAAAGATTTTATCAATTAAACTTACCTGCTACACACTCAACCTTAGTATTATTGGCAAATGAGAGCAGCATAAATGTCCAGCTATGCCTTCATGTTTCACAAAATCTCCTACATTTGAAAACTAAGATACATAAAAAAAAATTCTATAATGTAAGTATTCCAGTTAAGGCTTTACTACTTGGTAAGAAATAGTGTGAAATACTTTGTGATCAATTGATAAAGTGTAGCTTTGGTGAGAGCTTACATTTATTAATTTATCACTTTATAAGTTGTACTTAAGAAATCTGCTTTTCATGAAAGTTAAATTCTTTAAAGCTTCAGTTTTTTTCTTATTTCATATATTAATTTTTTTATATATTAAAGTGTTTCTTATATTGAATGTTTTGTATGCTAAAATGTTTCATATGTGAAATTATAATTTTATATGTTTTCATGTTAAAATAAATAATTTCATTTTAGAATTAAAAAATTAAACAATAATATTATCTCATCCAATTGTAATATGGTGTTTTCTTTCTCAAAAAGAGTTGCAGTTGCAATTGGTAATGTCTAGAAATTGTGCACACAACTTAACAATGAACTTCTGGTTAAGAATGCACGCTTTGGATTAGGTTGCAAGAATTAAGTTACAGCTCTGCACTTTACTAGTTGTGTTTTCTGGAGCAAGCCATTTAACTTATTTTTATTTAATTAAATCAATCAATTAATTAATTTTTTTTTTTTTGGGGGGGTTTTGGCCGGGGCCAGGTTTGAACCCACCACTTCTGATATATGGGGCTGGTGCCCTACTCCTTGAGCCACAGGTGCCACCCCAACTTATTTTTTATTAATATTTTTTATTAAATCATAACTTTGTACATTGATCCATTTATGGGGTTCAGGGTACCACTTCTATGTACAATGTGGAATTCCTACATTGACTAAGTAACACATCCATCACAATTATACTAATTTCTTAATAGTTTTGAAATGTACCATTGCATAATGCACATTAGGTGAGGTCCCCCCACATACCCTCCCTCCTCCCACACACACCCTCCTCTCCCCTCTCTCTCCTCTTCCCTTCTACTTTCTGGACTATAGTTATGTTTTGCCATTCATATGAGTGTGTAGGTGGTTATATATTGATTTCATAGTAGTATTGAATACATTGGATACTTTTTTCCTCCATTCTTGAGATACTCTACTAAGAAGAGTATGTTCCAGCTCCATCTA